>JANTQF010000360.1:0-35213 GCA_032988165.1 Emmonsiellopsis sp. PD_33
CACTATACTTTAAGCTTTTGGGACCAAACAAAACTAGGTATAAATAAGGAGTAAATGGGACTAAACTGGGACTAATCTTTTAGATAAAGTGACTAAGATTAAATTTAGTCCTAGTTTGGTTTGATAACAAAAGGCCAGCCTAATCTCCTGTAGAAGTCATATAGGCCTCAGTATCTATACTTATTGTAATAAATCCTCATGGAGGATCTCATCCTGCAGTAGAAACTGTTTAATGATAGTAGTCTGAACTCTAATATAATCTTAATATACTATTATAATTAAAAGGTAGATATCTTATATAAATACTACAGTAAGAGTTTTAATCTATTCAAGCTGTGCATTCTCCCCTCAGCTACTCATGTGAGAGCCTACACTTATACTTACTGCTTGTAGAACTCACAAGTGAAACATTGCAAGTTATATTGTAAGTCTCTCTTCCTAGAACCTCTAATTATGTAAATTAATACAGTGCAGACTGTCCCTATAACCATAAGACCCTACCTGAGGCATATAAGATTAAAATCCCTACTTTTCTATCTATATAACTTACTATAATATTTATTTCTATGACTCTGACTATAACATTCATTCTTAAGAAGAATAATATTACTAATAATTCTAACTTATCTATTTTTATTATCTTAATGTACTCTCTGCCTCTCTCAGCTCTATATCCAGTCCTCCACTTTTATATGAATGAATTGAGTTCCCCTGTAGAGCTCTATTATAAGTTTATTACTCTTCTAGCCTCTATGCTGCTTCTTCTGATCTTCTCACCTACTACTATGATATCCTCTTATGGGATCTCACAGAATAAGTATGTTATTCTATCTGAGTATCTTTTTACCTTTAATGCATAGAAGGTTACCTACACTCTGACTAAAATAGAGAATATTATTCATGCATTTAAGTGTTATCATAAGATCTTTAAGGCCTTCAAGCTTTAAACTTGTATAACCCCTCTTCTCACTGAAAAAAAAATGAAAGAATAAAAAGAAAAAAAAAATTTCTATAATTTCAAAATTCTTATCTTATTTTTTATGTATGTAGTTAGATTTCTGGGGAATAACCCTTACAGCCTTACAGTTTAAAAATATAAGATTATATTTTCTAGTTTCTTCTTTCTAACTCATGTGACTTCTACTAACCATTTGAAAGAATGCCATGCCCATATAAAGGAAATTATAGGAATAAAATAATGATAAAAATAACTAGATTTAGTAGAGAGTATATATTCACATATCTATCCTCTATCTTATATAATTATACTGTCATATAACTCTATCAGTTTAAATCACTACAGTAAATAGTCTCAGAAAGTTAATCTTATCTGACTCTTAAATATCTTTTTAAGCTTTATTAACTTAATTCAGTATATCTACTGACACTTCTGAAGATTCATTCTCCATCAATTTTGCAGATGAACTAATATAAATAGTTGAATTCCTCTCTAAATCTCATTTCTTATGACTCAACTCATATGCAAGTTAATCATACTTTTCTTTTTATTTTTTCTAGTCTTCTCTTTGGTACTAACAGCATTTGAGGATCATGCAGCCTGCTACTATTTCATTACTTATTAATTCACATGAATGTCCTGCAGCTTTCAAGGCCTCTTATTTTTTTTATATGATAGTTGAAAGCTCTAAATAAGTAATATCATCTAATTCATACACATCAATGATTTCTCTGACTTTTAAGGGCTTCTCAATTATAATGTTCTTTTTCTTTAGTGTAAATAATATCACTACAGATAATTATAATCCTTCAGGATTATCTATTTCAGCCTTCACCAGTTATGAGCTATTAATAAGATATTATAGAACTTAGCCTCCTAGTTCCTTAAATATATATGTATCAAGTGGGTAAGCTTTTATTATCTAATACAATCTAAACTATCTTGACTGAAATTTTTTAGGCCTCTCATTTCAGATAAAGACCTATTATCCTTCCTTGATATTACTCTTTATCACAAGAGAATTTCTAATTCTTTTTGAATGGATCACATAATTGAGCAGCAACTTATTTGCCTGAGCCCACACATTTATAATAGCTTTTATTCTTAGCTTAGTATCATCTATCATTAGATTCTTCCCCACTGAATTAGATGCATCCTCCAGGATGCAAGGCTGCAGGCTGTACAAAAAATAGAATAATAAGTACTTCATAATGAAATGTTAATAAACTTATATTATAAAAAGTATTTATAGAAGATATTCATCTTATAATCTTATTAACTTTCTTATGAGATATTTTATTAGTATCTGACTCAGAATCTCATTCAGTCTCTCCACCTTTCTATTAGTATACAGGTGATAAGATATTATTATACAGTATTTTATCTATAGTTGCATTATAAAGTGTCTGACACCCTCTTTCACTAGATTCATTCTATTATCTATTAGAATCTCTCATAATATACTATAGTTTGTGTAAATATCTTCATATAAAAATCAGGTAATTATTTCCTCTATTACATCAGAAACAGCTTTCACCAGAAGCTAGTCAGTCATATAATTAATGACTGTGATAATTTAGTAGTTCCCATTTAGCATGCAAGGAAGAATGTTAATAAGATTGATCCTTTAACATTTAAAAGACTAAATTATATTATTAATCTAATGTTACACTTCTTCATACTTTAGCTCTAGCTTAGAGCTCTATGTCATCTGACAGTTCAGATACTACTTCATAAAATCTTAAACATTTTTTTCATACTTAGTTAGTAGGTGTGTATTTATAAGATGCTCAGCAGATCAGGACTCTCAAAATGTTCAAATTCACAGTGTAATCAAGCAATTAAGTCTCAGTGGAATGAAGGCTTAAAATAGAAAGTCTTAGTATACTTAAAGTTATAATATAGCATAACATTATCCTTTAATTTTCTCAGCTTTATAGGACCATACATTTTCTCAATGACATATGCAAGCTTCAGGTCCTTCAGTTTCTTATTTATACTAAATTATTTGAGTATAGCCTCATATTATTTTATTTCATCTAAACTCTCAATGGCATTTAGAATGATCTCTCTCTGTGTAAGGTTCATAGAATCCTCTCTCATAAAGTTAGATTTATAACTGATGGCATCAGGAATAACTGCTTCTATCTTCTTGTAATATTTAAGGAGGATGTTGTATTCTTAGAACTCAGATACCTATCATATAAGATACTTTGATGAATGCTTTATAATATAAAGGTATATAAAGCTCTTATGATCTATGATTATTATTATTTGCTAATTATTTTCAATGTATTAGTACTATATACACAGAGTGTACTATATTATAAGAAGTTTTTTTTTATATACTAAATAGTTTAGTTCTACACCTAAGAGCTTCTACCTATTATATATTACTGGGTGGAGTTTCCCATCTGAGCCTTCTTGCAACAGGATGTACCTAATTGCTCACTTGGAGGCATCTATCTCAATTATGAAAGCTTTTATCCAGTCTGGCTGTATGAGGACAGGCAAGATTGTTATATATTTATGGTTTTTAGAATCATGTGACCAGTTCATGTGATCATATGTAGCCCTATTACACCACCTGATGCTATTACATACTACACCCCTTTTCATATTATAGCCTCACCTATTTTATTGTATATAATTACATGATCTTTTCCATAGCTTTCATATGATCAGACACCTTTGAAATCACATCTAATAGTATATCTAAATGCTGGCTGTTCATACAGCTGAGTAATGTAGCTTTCTATTAATAAGATAGCTCATTATGTTATATTAGATAGTCCTATGAAATCACCTGAGATTTACTAGAAAACATCCTTACAAGATGAAATGTGAATGCTATGTAACTAGATGCAAGATTATACAATCTAACCCTAGATGAATAATATAGTTGTGTATAAGCAATGATGACCTCAGTGATTTCCTAAGATAAGAGAGGGGTAGCTAGTGATTCTGAAGAAGGCTATACTTCCTATCATATAAATATAAAAGTCTCAAAAATGTTCACTGAGATGAGAGATAAAAGCAACATTCTCAAACCCTTTCTATAAGAATCTTCCTTACCTTTTTACAGGCTGAAAACCTCTTGTAATGCAATAATGAATCTCAAACTGTAGGATACCTCCATTGGAGCCTATGATCAGAGCCCTAATGATGTCCACCAACTATTACCTAAACTGTAGGATGTCATCCAATGGATGCTTCATCTGATTCCTACCAATAAAGTCCTAGAAGCTCAGAATAGCATCCTTCAAGCTATCTTATATGACTATGAGGCTATAATAGAGTAGATGAGAAATATCATCTATCATAAGAATATACAATTTATTCAGATAAATAAGAAATTCATTATAAAGTTAGTGGATGATCTGTATAACATCTGAATTCAAAATAATGCTTTTGAGGAGAAACTCATCAATACACATTATAATTAAGTGAACTCAGAATTGATTCTATATGACTAGATCTCCAATTTTCAACATCAGGTAAGGGAATGATCTAATAGTCTCTTTCTATCTGCATGAACCACTAATGGACTGATTATTCTTACACTAAGCATTAGCATTTCAACTAAATATGATCTATCATCAGGGTGAATGGCAGAGTAAAGGGATGATAATTGAGGAAATGAATTACCTACTTCAGGGTATATCAAAACATCTGAGATGGCAAAACCCCTAATATATGATGAGCTATATAAGAATGACACAGCTGCATAATGAGTTGCTAAGATGGAAGCTCACTTTCAGAATGAGTAGGAGCTCACAGGAAAGAACCTTACAAGTCATTAGAAGGCCTTTAGAAGTACTAACTTACTTTGTGGGAGTGCTAAAAATCTTTAGAAGAGTCTTGAGAAACTCTATTTGAATGATCCACTTAACTACTTCCTCTCTAAGTTATAAGAGAATTTTGCACACTGGGTCATTAGAAACTTTGAAGAACTGAATGCTGATATAAAGTATAATAAATAATTCATAAATTTTTATTAAATTAAGGACCTAACATCATACTATACTAACTTTAATAGGTTATATAATGAGGTAACCCTACAACTCTCACATTAGAACCTACTGGATTTCTTTTGTAATGTGTAAAGGAGACTGTGCATTACATATAGATCAATTGTGCCCTTGAACCTCAGATCTCAGACCTCAGGCCTGGCAGTATGCCTGATAGTGTGCCTGGTAATATGCACATGGTGTGCACTTAGTAGCTAGCTTTGATATATATACTGTGCAGGTTTCTTATGAAAAGAACCAGCAAACAGTCCTATTACTATATGACCCCTACATTTGAGATACACATACATTTTTACCTGTCTATTCTTGTCACACTGTTCAATGACTCATAGTCTACCTTTCAAATCAAAAAGTCTTTATATTTAATACCAGATATTACAGTTCTATTTGCTCACTCCTGAATGAATGATCTGTCAGAAATAGATGAATAACAGCAAGATAGCTCATGGAAAGACTATGAATAATTATGGAGGAATTCCTCAAGTATGCACCAATCCCTCTGCACAGTAAGGAACTAGTAATAATGAACTATAACTTAAATCTCTACAAAATCCTCTGTAGAATTCTCTGCAGGAATCTGACTGCAAATCAACTGTGAATGATAAAGGGTCAGATGATGAAGACTCATACCTGCCTGCTGTGCAGCTATATGTAATTGAAGAATGCATCAAAGAACTATAGATGCAATGAAAAATCCAAAAGGTAGAATATATCATAAAGGTGCTGGAGGACTAGCTAGTATAAGATAAATTAATAGATTAAGAGGTAGCTGTGCTGATTGTGCAGGAGAAAACCATGGCTCAAAATCAAACCTTAAAAAGGTTTTACACAGAAACAACCCAGTTACCCTACTGAACTACCTATTCAAAGATTAATATCTCCTCTAAATATTAAGAGAAAAGCATGTCAGAGCTTAAGAATTTCATCATCTGAACTGAAATGAAATTTAAATGTAATAAAGACTACTATACTATTAAAAAATACTACATTTAGAATGCTGTGCAGAAGCTTGCCATGAAATCTCTCTACTAATAGAATATCTTTTATAAGAATTATAAAGTAAATCTGGAGAATCTATTACTCATCTGGGAAGACCTCTGTATGCAGTTACAACTATATCTTATAGATCTGAATGTGCTCCAACAACAATTAATCAAAAAATATATAGATGTGTGATAATAAAACAATCAATCTGTCTGAGATTTCATCAAATGTCTTCTTAACCTAGAGAAATATCTATCCTATAAGATTTAGAAGGAATAGTACAGTTCTAACCTGATGAATCACTACTGAGAGGAAATCCAGATTCATGTGCACCTAATGAAGGAAGATTTTAAGGATTATGAAGAGATACTAGCATTTCTATGTAAGATAAAGTAGTATTACAAGGATTAAAAACTATTCTCATTTAAATAGAAAATTACTGTAAATCTATCATGCAAGAAGAAGTCCTTTGATTCTTAAACAAAAATGAAGTCTGAAAGGGAAAAATCTCTAAATTATACACTTAGAGACTGATTCTTATAACTTAAATTTACCTCTTACTCTAAATACTCTTACTGCAACAAATCAGATTATATTTCTAATAACTACTGAGAACTTCATTCTAAAAAGTGCATGAAGAAGTGTGAGTTAAAAAATTAGATCTCTTAGTACTGAGTGCTACTATAGCACTAAGAGTAAATAAGATAGAATAGAGGTGCAGCAAGAAAGTAATAGTAATTGAGATATAGCTAGAAACTCCTCAAAGATTAGCCATTACCTGGGCACTTATTAATTTGGGTGTAGAAGCAAATTTTATCAGCTAGAAATAAGTAAAAATGCACCTTAAAAAAGGCAGTGAAGATTCATACTGGATTAGTGTAATTAATGAACATCAGGTTATGACCTATAACTAATATAAGGTGTATGCATGTGCAATTAATGATGAGGAACTCTCTTGTGACTAAAGCTTTCACTTTGAAGTAATAGATATAAAAAATTATAATGTCATTCTGAAATTCCTCTAGCTTAAGGCTGTGAATCCTAACATCTGATGGTTAAAATCACACTAAATATATTATATACTGCATGTTAATGACATTGAGATCATCACTATGAAACAGATGGATGTGGTAGTTAGAATTAAATGTGTAGCTTATATTATTTATTTATATCAACTGGAGGGGGATGAACTGATTGCTCTGTTCAGTATAGTTCTAGATGAGAAGCTAGTAATATCAGAGGCCTACTATAAATATAAAGATGTTTTCTCAGAAGCTATAGTAGGACTACTTCTGGAACATATGCAATATAATCATCCAATTAATTTGATATCTAGAAAAGAACCTCCTTACTGACTGATCTATAATCTCTCTATCCATACTCCAATTCTTTGAACATGCCTTCCCCTTTGAATTTCTGAATGCAAATACTCTCATTTGAAAGGCCTCATCAAGATCTATTTGCCATTCAATTTTGGTGAGGTTTGGACCAGAATTGGGGGTGTGGTGTGCAAAAATGTGGTTTCATTGAAAAGTGGGAGGTTATCCCTCTTTTTCACCACAGCACCACAACCACCAGTCCAAACATCATATAAATTGAGTGACAGGTAGATCAAAGCCTATCCTTTCTTTTGAAAGAACTACCAAGCATTTCCAAGTCAAATTGATTGAGTTATTACAGTTTCAATTGCCTGTGAAAACTCTGATCATTTTGATTTTCCCTCTCCTACTGTGCCAAGCCTCTCTCCCAACCTTCCCCAGCCAATTTGGCTGGCATGCCTTTGAAACAGAGCTTATCTGATAAGAAAGCTACTATCAATCCTTATTGTCCTTTCCTTTGAAATGTCCTCCTTCCTTTGAAATGCCCCCCTCCTCCCCTCCTATACTTGATATTAGAGAAGGAATTTCTTTGTCTGAGGAGTAGCTTAATCCCTGTAAATAAAAGATATATAAAAATATATTCTTATATATATATATCTAGTGATAGAGAGTGTGATACCTATTTTGGGATGTACCCAGTTAATTCTCTTTGCAAACTCAGAGCTATTTAGTAGGATATAGTGGTCTATTTTGACTGAGGAGGATCTCAGTTAGTTATAGAAACTATTAAATATTCCAGGATATAATCTTATTGTGAGGTGGGGCCTACAATAAGCAGAAGAACTTAATAGTTTCCTTGAGAAATATTATTTTCTACAAAAGATAGAGGTTTTTTCCTGGATTTTACTCTTAGATGAATAAAACAGGACTGTTTCTGTCCTTCCCATTTATATTTCCTACATGCTGGAGAGCTACCATTAAATACTTATCTTTCTTTTGTATTTATCTGCTGGTTTTACACTGTTTTTGAGACTTTTGAGCTATATACTTATTATATGGGGAAGATTTCTTGAGGATAAATAAAGCCTGGCTAGTTTTAAGTAGTTTCTCTTCAAAAAACTGGGTATTTTTTAGCAGCTTTTCTTCAAAAAACTGTCATTTCTTTGCTATTTAGCTTTGAAATCAAAAATCTCCTTTTTCCCCTTTTCTAGCACTTGAAGGGTCTGTGAAGATTTCAGTAGTTTATCTCTAAAAACTACTTTTAGTTTCTAGATTCTCTTGAAAAATCTAGTTTAGTTGCTGAACTAAAGGGTAAAATCAGTTCTCATTTAACTAGACTCTGATTAAGTTAGTTATCTGAGTGAAACATGGAAAAAACACCTGTTCAAAAAGTCCCTGAGATAGAGATTTTAAAGAAAAAGAAAAGAGATGAGTTTCAAAAACAAGCCTAAAAGATTGAGAACCTTCAAGCAGCTGTTACTCTTCTGAAAAGTCAAGTATTTCAGGAAGAATCTAGAGAGATTAGAGATCTTTTAATTCCCATGTCAAAGTAGCTTGATGAAATCCTCAAGTTTAAGATGGAGGCTATAAAGTCAATTAAAGTCATCCTCTTTTCTCAAACTTAAATCTCTTCTAATTCTAGTCAGACATATGCTCAGGCAGTGTCTGGATCTATCTCAAACTGTGCTCAAAAACCTATGCAAAAAACTGCTGAAAGACCCAGCTATATAGCTGGTAAAACTACTCAATTTGTTCCTTCAAAGCTTGAAGAGAAAAGAAAAGAGAATCTTCTTCAATCAAAAAAATATAGGCTTATTTTGAAGCCTGAAAATAGGAAGGTTCTAAGTCTTTTCTCTAATTCTAAGTTTATTTTTGAACTTAGAAATGAGTTAAACCAATACTTTTCATCTGATCAGATGGAGGAAAAAACTCTGAAGGTAGTTTCTACTATTTCTAACTCCTATATGGGAGGTTCTATAGTTATAATTACTTCAAATGACTATAGTGCTGACTATCTTCTTCAAAATGAGAGGAAATGGAGGCCTACCTTGAAGGAAAAGCTTCAAACATCAATATCTTTAGATAGAGATGAAAAATGAGGTAAACTGATTCTACATGATGTTTCAGTTGATGTCTTTGAAGGTGAGGAGGATATATTCTTCTTAAGATAAGAAATTGAAGAGTTTAACCCTATTCAACTGAAAAGAGATCCAATCTGGCTGAATAGCTATGAAGACAGACAGAGAAGAAGAATTGGAACAGTTATAATTACTACTATAACTTCAGAACAAGCAAAAATCTCTTCCCTGAAGATAGCTGGCTTAAAGCTTAGAACATATGAGTTCATTGACTCAAAACCAAAGCTAAAGGCTAATACTTAGTATAGGAAATGTCAGAGATAGGGATATTTCTCTAATTCTTGTAAAAGAATAACTTCTTATGGTATTTATGCTCAAAATCATAATACCAGGGAGCATTCTTGTTTACTTTATTCTATTATAGGGAAGACTTGCCCTCATGCTACTATTAAATGTAGTAATTGTAAGGAAAGTTATCTCTCAAGCTCCCTACAATGCTCTCTAGCTCCAAAACAGAGAGATAGAATAGAAAGGAATAGAGAAAAAATATCTGAGCCTGAGATTCTAACTACTTCAAATGGAAAAAGGAGAAATTCTCAGGTTGAAAAGACTCCAAATCATAGATCCTCTATAAAAAAGAAGCAGTCAGCTCCTCAGAACTCTCCAAAGACTCTCACCAAGTCAAATGGAAGGGCCTTGAAAAGATTAGAGGAGATAATAGCTGTTGAAATCACTAATAGTGATGAGATGGAGCTTTAAGTAGAGTTAAATCTTTACTATAACTTTACTTATTTCTTTCTCATATCTATTACACTAAAGAACACCCAAAAAAAGACAAAAAAAGATTCCTCAAAGGTTACTTTTATTCAAAATAATATAGAGAGATCAAGTAAACCCCTATATTCTTATTTAAATATAGCTTTTGAGGAGAAAATTGATTTCATCCTTATTCAGAAGGGGAACTTTGATAAAGAGCAGCAGTTTTTAATTTCCCATTCAAGCTACTATTACTTTCTTTCAGAAAAAACTGATGTCAGGCCTAGAGTTACAATATACTCTAGGAAAAGATCTAGATTTCAATTAAATTTAAGATATGATTTAATCTCAGATCCTGATATCTTAATTGGAGATATTATTGATAAATTTGATCAGATTGAGCCTATATAGCTGATCAATATTTATAATGAGAGATCTTTGGAAGAAAATAATAGAAGCTGAACTTTTAATAGAGCTTTAAAGGACTTTAAACTAGAGAAGTTATCTATTATAAGTGAGGATTTTAATGCATATTACTTCTAGTGGGAAGATAAATATGTACATCCTATAGGGACAGCAGAGAACATAGTTGAATGGGCTATATCTAATGAGTTAGATCTACTAAATGAGTTAAATAAGATGACATTTAAAAGAGATGGTTAGGAAGGACAATCAGTTCTTGATCTTACCTTTTTCTCAAAGAAACTTTATGAGAAATCATGTCAGTAGCTTATAGAAGATGAAAGAGCCTCAGGTTCAGACCATGAAGTTATATACTTTGATATTCAGTTAGGGATAGAGGATTTAGTTGAAAATCCTTTATTTTCCAATCAATATAACTTTGAAAAGGCTGACTGGCCTGGGATTTTTACTCATTTAAAAGGACTAAAGGAAAAAAGGAAAGATAAACTTAACTGGGATAATTCAAATCAAATATCTGAGGAAATACTGGAGGAAAAAGCTTCTTTAATTACAGAGCTTATCCTAGAAAGTATTAAAGATAATATCCCAAAGAAGAATCTTTCTGAGCATTTTAAGGTCTGGTGGACTGAGGAGATAACTCAGAAGAGAAAGGAGCTTACTAGATCTAGAAAAGACTGGAAAAATGACTTAATATTTATTGAAGATTATAATAGAACTAAGTCAGACTATTTTTCTATGATTAAAAAGGCAAAAACAAGCTGCTGAAATGAATTCTTAGAGAATACCCAAGAAAAAGATGTCTTTAAAGTTTTTAGTTATACTAAAAATAAAGGTGTAGCTAAGATTCCAACTCTAAATTATAATTATGAGGAGAAGGATATTGAGACTGTTACATTTAAAGATAAATATCAGGCATTTATGAGGGTTTTATTTCAGAAGCCTCCTGAATCAGAGAGTTATATCCCCTTAGGTGAATATCAAGAGGACTTAGGGAAGTGAGAGTAATCAGTTTTATCTCAAGATGAATTAGAAACAGCTATCTATTCTAGTTCTACTAAAACTGCTGCTGGTCCTGATACTATTAATCATTTGATTATTCAGAAGGTTTATCCAGAGTTAAAAGATGAACTATTTGAGTTATTTAAAAGATTATTAGAGACTGAATATCACCCACTTTGCTGGAGAGAAGCTACTGGGATTATACTGGCAAAGTTAAATAGAAAAGCTTCAATTTCCAAGTCTTATAGAGTTATATCTCTACTGAATTGCCTAGAAAAAATACTAGAAAAAATAGTAGCAATTAGACTATCTTATCTAGCTACTACTACTAATCTTCTATATGAGGATCAGATGGGTAGTAGAAGGTAGAATTCAGCTATAGATGCAGCTCTATCAGTTATACATAATATTTAACTTGCAAAGCATGAAGAGATGGTTTCCTCAGCTACCTTTATAGATATAAAAGGTGCTTTTGACCATGTTTCATTGAACAAACTTGTGAGAATCCTTCAGGACCTAGGGTTACCAAAAGCTTTAATATATTGGATTATCTGTTTTATGTCTAAAAGGACCATTCAACTTCTATTTGATAGTCAAAAACAAGATAAGACAGCCTTTGAGATAGGAGTTCCTCAGGAATCTCCAGTCTCCTCTATTATATTTGCTATATATGCTACTGTTCTGTTTAAGAATAGGAGAATAGTTATAGTAAGAATACCTAGTTATATTGATGATTTAGGCTTGATTATGAGTTCTCATTCTATAGAAAATAACTGCAGAGTAATAGAGGAAGCTGCTCAGGAGGTTTTTCAAAGAGGAGATGAAAATTTAATTCAGTTTGATATGAATAAGACTGAATTGATTCATTTCTTTTTAAAATCTAGAGAGAAGAATTACTCTATTACACTATTAGGAAGAGAAATCAAGCCTAAGGAGTCAGTTAGATGACTAGGGGTCTGATTGGATTCAAAGTTAACCTTTAAATCTCATGTTAAGATCAGACTGGCACAGGTAGAGAAGACACTGAGTAATATACTTAAACTTTCTAATACTGAGAGAGGCTTATCTTTTCAGGCTATGAGATAACTTTATATAGCCTGCACAGCCTCAGTGTCTGATTTTGCAGTTCAGATTTGGTGGAAGAATCAAAGGAATTATCTAAGTTAGTTTCAAAAACTTCAGAATCAAGCTTTAAGAAGAATTCTAGAAGCTTTTAAGACTTCTTTATATAGAGCTATGGAGATTAAAGCTTCTATTCCACCTCCTGAGATAAGGCTGGAGAAGGCATGTATGAATTATACTTTAAGGATAATGAAAATAAGCTTGAAACATCCAATTAGATAGAGAGTTTCCTCATCTTATTCATCATATAACTCAGGGAATGAGTTAGATTGGGATAAGTATGAAGATTGGAATAAAAACTTAGAGAATTCATTGAAGTTAGTGTCTTCCCAACTTTATAAGATATGTTCTATGATTAAAGGATGCTTTAGAAGCCTTAATATAGAGGATATTCAACATGAGAGATTATATTCTTGGAGAAAAACTTTACAGAATCTGATTGATATTGATATTAGTATCTTATCAAAAGAGGAAGAGAAGAAAATGCATCTTCAGAAATTAGAGAAGATTAATAAAGATAGAGCTTTATTAATATATTCAGATGATTCAAAAAATGAATAGGATGATATAGGAGCTGATTTAGCTTTCAAACATCCTAAAATAAACTCTGAGTATACTTTAGACTCCTGGAATCTGGGAAGGAAGTGTGAAGTCTTTGATGCAGAGCTTTTTACAATTCAAAAGGTATTTCTTCTGGTAGGGAAGATGGTCAGAGAAGATATTACTATTCAAAATGTATGGATTTTTTCTGATAGTCAAGCTGCTTTAAAGAGACTCCAAAGAAATGAGATTTATAATGATCAAATGAATCTGAATACTATTCAAAAAGCTTTAAATCAGACTTTAAGGCTGAAATCTGATGTTCAATTTCATTTGCACTGGGTCTCAGCTCATATGAGGATACAGGATAATGAAAAGGCAGATTTAGCAGCTAAGAATGAAGCTGAAAAACCTTTTTCTTTCATAAAAACTATGTCCTGATCATTTATTAAGAGGAGAATAAGAGAGATTTGTCTTGATAAATGGACTGAGATATGGGATTCTCAGAGGAAAAGCTAGAGTTATGCTGATTTAAGTTCAAAATCAAGATGGAAAGCTAAATTGATTAATTGTAAGAAGAAAATCTTCTCTTCTATTATTTAATTAAAGCTTGGACATGGCTATTTCAAGTCATATCTTAAAAGGTTTAGAGATAATTCAAATGATTTATGCTCATATGGATTGGTTGAGAATCCTTATCATTTATTAATGACTTATTCATTATATAGTGATATAAAAGCTGAACTTCTTGAAAAGCATGGAATTAATCAAGTAAATATAGAGTTTCTATTTCAAACTGAGATAGAAATAAAGTATTTAATTGAGTTTCTTCAGGTAACTGGGATTACTACTAGAGATTGGAGGCTAGAAGTGAATGTTTAGGAGATGTTTTATATCCTATATTTATAGGAAGAGTTCTGATTTATTTTTAATTTTGTTTTTGAATTTTTCATTCTTTTATTTCTTTTCTTATATTTTCTTTTGAAGTCTTTCTGTCAGCTATTACAGCTATTTTCCTTAAAAAGCTTGTCTGTTTTGCCTGTTTTTACATTCTTTAGTTTTTTCCTTATTTTCTTTACACATTATCTATCTGAGATGAATGGTTTGGGAACTGTTGTTTATAAAAAATGCAGTTTTGATAGCTTTTTTATTCTGGGCTGGAATTCTGTTATTGCAAGTTATAAATTAGGCCTGTATACTAGATGGTTTGAGCTAGAAAATCCTAAGTTTATACTTAGGTAGGTGTCATAGTCACTGACTGCCATACACCTTAAATGAAGAATAATAATAATAATAATAATAGCTTCTATCAAGTTTGTGTGGGAGAGATATTTATTCCAAAAACCACCTTTAATATCTAATGGGGTAAATTCAAGTGAATCACACTACTAATAGGCCCTATAAATATATTTATTATATTTTAGATGATGATGAATATCATTCTACAAGAAGAAAATAGCTACTAATATTTAATATATTTAGATAATATTCTGATTTTTTTTAACTTATATGAAGAGCATCTCAAATACATCAAATACATCCTTTTAATGTTAAAAGCATACAAGCTCTATATAAAACCCTCTAAATGTTAATTTAGAATATAGGAAATGAAGTTCATGAGTCACATTATCAGGAGAAAGAAGATTAGACTCTTGCCTAAGAAGATTAAAGTAATTTTAAATTAATAAAGACTATAGAATATTTATTATATCAGGTAATTCCTGAATCTTACATCATATTATTATTACTTTATGAAGGGGTTTACTGCTCTAGCAGCCTCTTTATTGAACCTACTAAAAGAAATAGACAAGCTATTACATAAAAAGAAATTTCAGTTAATAGTTTAAAACACATTATATGAGAAGGCCTTCATCAGGCTGTATAAATATATAACAACCTTATCTATTCCCATACAGTTAGACTAGATAAAAGCTTTCATGATTGAGACTGATACCTCCAAATGAGCAATTAGATGCATCCTATTGTAAGAAGGCCTAGATAGGAAACTCCATCTAGTTGCATATAATGAGTAGAAGCTCTTAGATATAGAATTAAACTATTTAATATATAAGAAAGAATTTCTTACAATATAGTATATTCTATACATATAGTACTAATATATTAAAAATAATCAGTAGATAATAGTAGTTATAGATTATGAGAGTTTTATATATCTTCATATTATAAAACATTCATTAAAGTGTCTCACATGATAGGTATTCAAGTTCTAAGAATATAACATCTTTCTCAAATATCATAAGAAAATAGAAGTAGTTATTTCTAATATCATTAATTATAGATCTAACTTCATAGGACAGGGTCCTATAAACCTTATATAGAGAGAGATCATCCTGAATGCCATTAAAAGTTTAGATAAAATAGAATGATATGAGGCTATACTCAAACAATTTAGTATAAATAAGAAACTGAAGGATCTAAAGCTTGCACATATCATTAAGAAAATATATGGTCTTATGAAACTAGAAAAATTAGAGAATAATATTATACTATATTATAATTTTAATTATACTGAAACTCCCTATTTTAAGCCTTCATTTTACTGAGACTTAGTTATTCAATTACATTATAAGTTCAGACATCTTGGGAGTCCTGAATTGCTGAGTGTCTTGTAAATACACACTTACTAACTAGATATAGAAAATAATATCTAAGATTTCATGAAGTAGTATTTAAACTACCAGATAATATAGAGCTCTAAATTAGAGTTGGAATGTGAAGAAGCATAGCATCAAGTTAGTAATATAATTTAGTTTTTTAAATATTAAGGAATTAATCTTATTGACATTCTTTCTTGCATGTCAAATAGAAACTGTTGAATTATCATGACTATCAATTATATAATTAGCTGGCCTCTGATGAAAGCTATTCTCAATATGATAGAGAAAATAGTTACTAGATTTCTATATTAAAACATTTATATAAACTATAGTATATCATAAGAGATTCTGATGGATAATGAGGTAAATCTAGTGGGAAAAGATGTCAGATACTTTATGATATAATTGTAGATAAAGTATTATATAATAATACCTTATTATTCATATACTAATAGAAAGGTGGAGAGATTAAATGAGATTCTGAGCTAGATACTAATAAAATATCTCATAAGAAAGTTAATAAGATTATAAAATAAATATCTTCTATAGGTACTTTTTATGATATAGGTTTATTAATACTCTATTATAAAGTGCTTATTATTCTATCTTTTGTATAGCCTGCAACCTCACATCCTGGAGGATGTGTCTGATTTGGTGGGAGAGGATCCAATAATAGATAATACTAAGCTAAGGATAAAAGCTATTATAAATATATGAGCTCAGGTAAACAAGTTGCTACTTAATTGTATGATTCATTCAAAAAAAATTAGGAATTCTCTTGTAATAAAGAGTAACATTAAAAAAGAATAATGAGTTCTCATCTAAAATAAGAGATCTAAAAATTTTTAGTTAAGATAGTTTGAGTTATATCAGGTGATAAAAGCTCACCCACTTAGCACATACATACTTAAGGAACTAGGGGGCCAAGTCCTACAATATCTCATTAATAGCTTGTAACTAGTAGAGGCTGAAACAGGCAATCCAGAGAGATTATAATTATTTATAGTGATTTCATCCATACTAAAGAAAAAGAGTATTATGATTAAGAAGCTCTTAGAAGTCAGAGAAATTATTAATACATATAAATCAGATGACATCACTTACTCAGAGCTTTTAACTATCATATAAAAGAAATAGGAGGCCCTGGAAGCTACAGGGCACCCATGTAAATTAATAAATAATAAAATAATAATAGATCATATAATTCTCAGACATCATCAGTACTAGAGGGGAGGCTAGAAAAATCAAAAAGGAAAACACAACTTACTTGCATTGCATGTAGGTTGGGTTGCAGGAAATGAGATCTAAAGAGGGATTTAACTATTTATATCAATTCATTTATAAAATTGATGGAGGATGAATCTTTAGAAGCATCAGTAGATATATTAGATTAAATTAATAAAGCTTAAGAGGATATCTGAGAGTTAGATAAGATTAGCTTCTCAGGATTATTCATTATAGTAATTTAAACTGATAAAGTTGTATGACAGTATAATCATGTAGGATAAGAGACAGACATGTGAATATATACTCTCCATTAAATTTAGTCATTTTACTATTATTTTATTTCTGTAATTTCCTTTATACAGGCATGGCATTTTTTTCAAATGATTAGTAGAAGTCACATGAGTTAGAAAGGGGAAATTAGAAAATATAATCTCATATTTTTAGATTATAGAGCTATAAGAGCTATTCCTTAGAAATCTAACTACATGCATGAAAAACAAACAAGAAATTTTGAAATTATAGAAATTTTTTTTTATGAGAAATAGAGCTGCATGAGCTTAGAGCTTAGAGGCCTTAAAAATCTTAAGATGATATTTAAGTATATAAATAACATTCTCTATTTTAGTTACACTGCAAGTGATCTTCTAAGTATTAATAGTAAAGAAATACTCAGATAAAATAACATACTTATTCTATGAGATCCCATGGGAGAGCATCATAATAATAGGTAAGAAGCTCAGAGGAGATAGTATGAGGTTTATAGGAATAGTAGAGCTGCAGTAAATCTCCTTGAGTAAACTTAAGATTATTATATGAGAGCTGAGAATGGTATAGTAGACTACAGTAAAAATAAGAGTAAATAGTGTGAGTGAATAAGCTGAGGTACATATAAAGAACTTAATCTCAAGCTGGAAAATCTAAACCTCAGGCTCAGATACAGGATTAGATGAGTAATTCTCACTAGTTGCTAGAGGCTTAGTAGCTATATGATTATCATTATTCATAAGGAGTTTTATATGTTTAATTATATAACTGAAGGCAGTAGAATGTATATTAAAGAAATAATACTTCTTAATCTCTTTTTTATAGTCATTTATTTCTTGTTAGTATGATAGGTGAATTTCATAGGAGAAAGAGATTATATAAAAATCACATTTATTTATCTAACTATTTTACAGGCAGCAGGTACATGTAACATGCAAAGGAGACTACACATCACATGTAGATCAACTGTACCCTTAGACCTCAGATCTCAGACCTTGGGCCCAGCAGTGTGCCTGGCAGTGCACCTGGCAAATACACATGTAGTGCACACTTAGTAGCTAGCTATTAATATATATGCTGTGCAGGTTTCTTATGAAAAGAACCAGCAAATAGTCCTATTACTATATAACCCCTATGTTTGAAATATACATATATTTTACCTATCTATTCCTGTCACACTGTTCAACAACTCATAATCTGCCTTTCAAATTGAAAAAGCCTTTATATTTAACACCAGATATTACAGTTCTATGTGCTTACCCCTGAATGAATGGTCAATCAGAAATAGATGAACAATAATAAGATAACTCATAAAAAGACTATAAATAACTATAGAGGAACTTCTTAAATGCACACTGACTCCTCTGTACAGTAAGAAATCAGTAATAATGAACTATAACTTAAACCTCTACAAGATCCTCTGTAGAAACCTGACTACAAATTAATTACAGATAATGAAGAGTCAGATGATGAAGATCTATATTTACCTACTATATAATTACATGTAATTAAAGTATACATTGAAGAGCTATAAATATAATGAAAAATTCAAAAGGCAGAATATATTATAAAGATGCTGGAGGACTAGCTAGTATAAAATAAATTAATGAATTAAGAGGTAGCTGCACTAATTATATAGAAGAAAACTATAACTTAAAATTAAATTTTGAAAAGATCTCACATAGAAACAACCTAACTATCCTATTAAACTATCTATTTAAAAATTAATATCTTCTTTAAATATTAAGAGAAAAGTATGTCAGAGCTTAAGGACTTCATCATCTAAATTAAAATAAAATTTGAATATAATGAAGACTACTATACCATTGAAAAATACTGCATTCAGAATGCTATATAGAAGCTTGCTATAAAATCTCTCTACTAATAGAATACTTTCTATAAAAATTATAAAGTAAACCTAGAAAATCTATTACTCATCTGAGAAGACCTCTGTATATAGTTACAGCTACACCTCATAAATTTAAATACACTCTAATGAAAATTAATCAAGAGATATATAGATATACAATAATGAAATAATTAATCTATCTGAAATTTCATCAAATATCTTCTTAATCTGGAGAAATACTTGCTCTATAAGATTCAGAAGGAATAGCATAGTTTCAATCTAATGAATCACTATTAAGAGGAAATTCAGATTCATGTACATCTAGTAAAGGGAGATTTTAAGGATTATAAAGAGACACTGGCATTTCTATGCAAGGTAGAATAATATTACAAGAACTAAAAACTATTCTCATTTAAGTAGAAAATCACTGTAAATCT
The DNA here is from genome assembly GCA_032988165.1 of Emmonsiellopsis sp. PD_33. Taxonomy (NCBI): domain Eukaryota; kingdom Fungi; phylum Ascomycota; class Eurotiomycetes; order Onygenales; family Ajellomycetaceae; genus Emmonsiellopsis; species Emmonsiellopsis sp. PD_33. The sequence goes on from JANTQF010000360.1 coordinate 19,606, forward strand.
ACTGTGCAAGAAGAAGTCCTTTAATTTTCAGATAAAAATAGAGTCTAAAAGGGAAAAATCCTTAAACTATACATTTAGAGGCTGATTTATATATAACCTAAATTTACCTCTTACCTTAAGTGCTCTTATTGTGATAAATCAGGTTATATTCTTAATGATTGCTGAGAACTCCATCCTAAAAAGTGCATAAAGAAGTATGAGTTAAAAAACTAGATCCTCTAGTACTAAGTATTACTATAATACTGGGAGTGAATAAAACAGAATGGAGGTACAGCAAAGAAGTAATAATAATTAAGATATAACTAGAAATACTCTAAGAGTTAGTTATTATCTAGGCACTTATCAACTTGAGTGTAGAAGCAAATTTTATCAGCTAGAAATAAGTAAAAATATATCTTGAAAAGAGTAATAAAGATTCATACTAGATTAGCATAATTAATAGATGTTGTATTATAACTTATAATTGATATAAGATATATATATATATATAATTAACAACAAGGAACTCTCTTGCAACCAGAGCTTTCACTTTAAAGTAATGAATATAAAATACTATAATGTCATCCTGAGATTCTTCTGGCTCAAGGCTGTAAATCTCAACATTTAATGGTTAAAATTGCACTGAACATACTATATATCACATGTTAATAATGTTGAGATCATCACTATAAAATAAGTAGATATAGTAATTAGAATTGAATGTATAGCTTATATTATTCATTTACATCAACTAGAGAGGGATAAACTAATTACTCTATTTAGTATAGTTTTAGATGAAGAGCTAGTAATACCAAAAGTCTACTATAAATATGAAGATGTTTTTTCAGAAGCTACAGTAGAATTACTCTCAGAATATATATAATATGATCATCTAATTGATTTAATATCTGAAAAAAAATCCTCCTATCAATTAATCTATAATTTCTCTATTAAAGAACTAGAGGTGCTGCATAAATACCTAAAATCTAGTCTAGAAAAAGAATGAATATGCCTGTTAAAAAGCCCTATAAGTATATCAATCTTTTTCATTCTGAAAAAAGATGGAATCATATGCCTTTATGTAGACTACTACAGACTTAATATTATTAGTATAAAGAATTAATATCCTCTTCCCTTAATTAGTAAAATAATTAATAGGCTAGCCAGCATAAAGATCTACTTGCAGTTAGATTTCTGCAATATATATTATTAACTATATATATATAAAGATGATAGATAAATGGAAAATAGCTTTTCAAACACACTATAATCATTTTAAATATCAAGTGATCTTCTTTGGACTTACAAACACATTAGTAATATTTTAATTCTATATTATTAAGGCTCTGAGTAATCTTCTAGATATATACTATATTATCTACCTAAATGATATTATCATCTACTTGAACTCAGAGGAAGAGTACTACAAGCATGTGTGTATAATACTGAAACATCTATGCACCTATAAATTATATATAAAACTTAGTAAATATATATTTCATATGAATTACATTAATTTCCTCAGCTTTATAATTAGTATAAATAGTATTAAAATAGAATAGAGCTAAATTAATACTATTCCCTTCTAGTTGAAATTTAAGTACATCTATAATATTTAGATATTTCTAAAGTTTGTGAATTTTTACTATCATTCTATAGATAGATTTACAATGAAAGCACAGCTCTTATCTACACTTATAAAAGACATAACATGAAAAGGTTAGAACTGAAAAATAATCCTTCTTAATACTAATATATAGAAAGTTTTTCAAGAGCTAAAAAGTATATTTATAAAGGCCCTGATTCTTATACACTTCAATCTAGATTAAAAACTCTGAGTGGAGTTAGATGTATTAGATTTCATACTAAATGTAATTCTCTTATAGTTAGATCTAAATGATGAATAATAGTACTCAGTTACATACTATTTATAAGGTTTATTACTAGTAGAATATAACTATAATATATATGATTAGAAACTTCTTACTATTCTTATAGCATTCAAATAATAGTACTACTACCTATATAATATATATTTCTCTATAATGATTTTATATGATCATGTCAACCTACAGCACTTCATAATAACAATGGAGTTAGTAGGACATTAGATATAATAAATGGAAATACTCTCTATATTTAACTTTATCATTAAGTACTATCTAGGGATGAAGAATCCTGCAGATGTGCCTAGTCATTACTCTAATTATAAAGAAAATACTCTAAGATGAATACTATTATTAATAATTCAAGAAAAGCTTCTTTAAGGAATATTTTAAACACTGGATACTGATGTGTAGATGCAGCTGAAAGATCTTAGTTAGTAAATAATTAATATAATAATACATTTAAAACTATTAAATAATAAGAAAAATATTATTTATATTGATATACTTACTTCCTGCACATATTAAAATGTATATATAGATGAAAGATATATTACTAGCAATACAAAAAGGCTAGCTCATCTAGTGCTACAAATATTAATTAATATGATTATAAAATCTAATATAGTCTATAAATCCTTTCTCATGGAATTTATCATAGAATTTCTGCATCACATGCAAGCTCAGAATGCTGAGCATACTGAGATGTGCAAAAAAATAAAAGTAGATAAAATAAATGAGACTGAGTACTTAAATTGAATAATTAATTAAGATAGTCTACTTTATTATAAGGATTATATTTTCATTCCTAAAGATTAAGTAATAAGGGATGAGATCATGAAATTAAATCATGATGATCCTTAAGAGGAATATTTTAATATTAAGTGTACTTTTAAGTGCATCTAGAGGAAATACTTTTAATATAATATGATAATAAACATTTAGAAATATATATGCACCTATAATATCTACTAATAGATTAAGATATATTATTATAAGAAATATAATCAATTAGAACTACTTTCTATTCTTACCTCTTCTTTTAAAATAATGATAATAAATTTCATTATCAAACTCCTATCATTTAAGTGGAACAGCAAGATCTATAACTCAATCATAGTATTTATAAATAAATTAATCAAGTATATAGTTTATAAATTAGTCAATAAAGATATAAGTGCATCAGAGCTTATAAACCTCATATTTAACATCTTCACCAGATTTTTTAGTTATCTATACTATTAGATAATAGATCATATTGAAATATTTAGCTTCAGTAAATACTAACTAATACTCTGCTACCTCCTGAAAGTGCACTAATAGTTAATGACTGCATTTCACCCTCAAATGAATAGCTAAATTAAGAGGCAGAATCAGATGCTTGAGTACTATCTATATATTTACTATAACTTTTACTAGGATAACTAGGCTAGATGATTGCTGCTAGCATAGTTCTCTTATAATACCTCTATGTATAATATTCTTAAGATATTTCCTGTGGAAGTACTAATAGGTTTTTAATCTAAACTATATCTTTATTATTATTATTATTAATATAAGAAAGAAAGAAGTGCAGAAGATAATAGAATATATACACTATATAAGAGAAATATAGAAGAATCTATAAGAATTTCTTCTGAAGGTCTAGAAAATATAGAAGAAATACTTTATGTAACATGCAAAAGAGACCACATGTCACATGTAGATCAACTGTGCCCTTGGACCTCAGATCTTGGACCTTGGGCCTGGCAGTGTGCCTGACAGTGTGCCTGGCAATGCACATGTGGTGCACACTTAGTAGCTAGCTATTAATATATATGCTGTGCAGGTTTCTTATGAAAAGAACCAGCAAATAATCCTATTACTATATAACCCCTACATTTAAAATATACATACATTTTTACCTGTCTATTCCCATCACACTGTTCAATGACTCATAATCTACCTTTTTGAATTAAAAAGTCTTTATATTTGACACCAGACATTACAGTTCTATTTGCTTATCTCTGAGTGAATAATCTGTCAGAAATAGATGAACAACAATAAGATAGCTTGTAAAAAGACTGTAAATAACTACAGGAGAACTCCTTAAATATGTACTGACCTCTCTATATAGTAAGGGACCAGTGATGATGAACTACAACTCAAATCTCTGCAGAATCCTCCTCAGGAATCTGACTGTGAATTAACTATAAGTAATGAAGGATCAGATGATGAAGACCTACACCTGCCTGCTATATAGCTATATATAATTGAAGAATGCATCAAAGAGCTATAAATGTAATGAAAAATTTAAAAGGCAGAGTGCATGATGAAGGTGCTGAAGAATCAGCTAGTACAAAATGAATTAATAGATTAAGAGATAGCTGTGCTGATTGTGTAGGAGAAGACCACAGCTCAAAATCAAATCTTGAAAAGGCCTTGCACAGAAATGACTCAGTTACCCTATCAAATTACCCATTTAAAGGTTAATACATCCTCTAAATATCAAGAAAAAAGTATGTTAGAATTTGAAGATTTCATCATCTGAATCAAAATGAAATTTAAATGTAATAAAGACTATTATGCTATCAAAAAATATTACATTTAGGATGCTATACAGAAGCTCACCATAAAACCTCTCTACTAATAAGATACTTTCTATAAGAATTACAAAGTAAATCTAGAGAATTCATTACTCATCTGAGAAGACCTCTATATGTAGTTACAACTACACCTCATGGATCTAAATGTACTCTAATAGCAATCAATCAAAAAATATATAGATGTGTGATAATGGAACAACTAATCTATCTGAGATTTTACCAAGTATCTTCTTAACCTGAAGAAACACCTGCCCTATAAGATTCAGAAGGAACAGTGCAGTTCCAACCTGATGAACTGCTACTAAAAGAAAATTCAGATTCATATGTATTTAATGAAGAGAGATTCTAAGAATTATAAAGAGATATTAGTATTTCTATACAAAGTGGAGTAGCATTATAAGGACTAAAAACTATTCTTATTCAAGCAGGAAATCACTGTAAATCCACTGTGCAAGAAGAAGTCTTTCAATTCCCAGATAAAAATGGATTTCAAAAGGAAAAAATCTCTAAACTGTACACTTAGAGGTTAATCCTTGTGACTTAAATTCACCCCTCATCCTAAGTGCTCTCATTGTGATAAACTAGGTTATATCTCTGATGACTACTGGGAACTTCATTCTGAAAAGTGCATGAAGAAGTGCAAGTCAAAAAATTAGATCTCTCAGTACTGAGTACTGCTATAGCACTGAGAGTAGATGAGATGGGATGGAGACACAGTAAAGAAGTAATAATAATTAAGATATAACTAGAAACCTTCTAAGGGTTAGCTATTATCTGGGCACTTATTGACTTAAGCACAGAAATAAATTTTATTAGCTAGAAATAAATAAAAGTACACCTTAAAAAAGGTAGTAAAGATTCATGCTGAATCAACATAATTAATGGACATCAGATTATAGCCTATAACTAATATAAAGTGTATATATGTGCAATTAATGATGAGGGACTCTCTCATGATCAGAGCTTTCACTTTGAAGTAGTGAATATAAAAGGCTATGATGTCATCCTGGGATTCCCCTAGCTTAAGGTGGTAGATCCTGACATCTAATGGTTGAAATCATACTGAATATATTATACACTGCATGTTGATGATATTAAGATCATCACCATGAAATAGATGAATGTAATGGTTAGAATTGAATGTACAACTTATATTATTTACTCACATTAATTGGAGGGGGACAAACTGATTGCTCTGTTCAGTGTAGTTCTAGATGAAGAGCTAGTAATACTAGAAGTCTACTATAAATATAAAGACATTTTCTTAGAAGCTGCAGTAGGATTACTCTCAGAACATACATAATATAATCATCTAATTAATTTGATATCTAGAAAAGAACCCCCCTACTGACTGATCTATAATCTCTCTATTAAAGAACTAGAGATACTACATGAATACTTAGAATTTAGTCTAGAAAAAAGATGGATATGCCCATTAAAAAGCTCTGCAGGCATACTAATATTTTTTGTCCCAAAAAAAGATGAAATCATGCATCTTTATGTAGACTATTATAGGCTTAATATTATTAGCATAAAAAATTGATATCCTCTCCTCTTAATTAGTGAAATGATTGACAGGCTAGCCAGTACAAAGATCTACTCATAGTTAGATCTCCACAATGTATATTACTAACTATATATATATAAAGGTGATGAGTGGAAAACAGCTTTCTGAATGTACTATAACCATTTTGAATATCAAGTAGTTCCCTTTGAACTTATAAATGTACCAGTAATATTTTAATTCTATATCAACAAGGCTTTAAGTGATCTTCTAGATATTTACTGTGTTATCTACCTGAATGACATTATCATCTACTTGAACTCAGAGGAAGAGCACTGTAAGCATGTGTGCATGGTGCTAAAATGCCTATATACCTACAAATTATATGTGAAACTTAATAAATATACATTTCATGTGGATTGCATCAATTTCCTCAGCTTTGTGATCAGCATGAATAGCATTGAGATGAAATAAAGCCAGATTAATACTATCCTCTTCTGGCTGGAATCCAAATACATCCATGACATTCAGATATTCCTAGAGTTTATAAATTTTTACTGCTATTTTATAGATAAATTCACAGTAAAAGTATAGTTCTTATTTACTCTCATAAAGGGTGCAACATGAAAAGGCCAGAATCAAAAGATGATCCTCCTCAACATTGATGTGTAAAAAGCTTTTCAAGAGCTGAAAAGTATATTTATAAAGGCTCTGATTCTTATGCACTTCAATCTGAATTGAAAACTCTGAGTAGAGTTAGATGTATTAGATTTCACACTGAGTGCAATCCTCTTACAGTTAAATTTAAATGATGAATAATAACACCTAGTTGCATACTACTTATAAGGTTTATTACTGGCAGAGTGCAACTACAGTATGCATGACTAGAAACTTCTTACTATCCTCATAGCATTCAAGTAATAATGCTACTATCTGCATGATGCATATTTCTCTATAATGATTTTATCTGATTATATCAACTTATAACAATTCATGATGATAATAAAGTTAGTAGGATATTAGATATAATAAATGAAAATACTCTCTATATTTAACTTTATCATTAAGCATTATTTAGGGATGAAGAATCCTGCAGATGTGCCTAGTTATCACTCTAATTATAAAGAAAATGCTTTAAGGTGAATACTATTATTAATGATTCAAGAAAAGCTTCTTTGAGGAATGTTTCAAACATCAGATATAGATGTACAGACACAGCTGGAAGACCTCAGTCAGTAAATAACTAATATAATAGTATATTTAAAACTATCAAATAATAAGGAAAATGCAATTTGCATTGATGCACTTGCTTCCTGTGTATATTAAAATGTGTGTGCAGATGAGAGATATATTGCTAGTGATACAAAAAAGCTAGCTCATCTAGTGCTATGAATATTAATTAATATGATTATGAAATTTAATATAGTCTATAAATCCTCTCTCACTGAACTCATCATAGAATTCCTACACTGCATGCAAGCTTAGAACACTGAGCATACTGAAATGTGCAGAAGGATAGAAACAGGCAAAATAAATAAGATTAAGCACTTAAATTGAATGACTAATCAAGATGATTTGCTTCATCATAAGGGTTATATTTTCATCCTTATAAATTAAGTGATAAGAGATGAGATCATAAAATTGAACTATAATGATCCTTAAGGGAGACATTTTGATGTTAAATGTACTTTTGAGTGCATTCAGAGGAAATACTTTTAATATGATATAATAATAGATATTTAAGAATATGTGTGCATCTATGATATCTATCAACAGGTTAAGACATACTATCACAAGGAATATGATCAATTGGAATCACTTCCTATTCTCACCTCTTCTTTTGAAATGGTGATAATGAATTTCATTGTCAAATTCCTACCATCTAAATGGAATGGCAAGGTCTATGATTTAATTATAGTATTTATAGACAAATTAATTAAGTATGCAGTTTATAAATCAGTCAATGAAGGTATAAGTATATCAGAGCTTGTAAACCTAATATTTAATACCTTCACTGAATTTTTTAATTACCTACATTATTAGATAACAGACTGCACTGGAATATTCAGCTCTAGTAAATACTAATTAATACTCTACTACCTTCTAAAAGTATGCTGATGATTAATAACTGCATTCCACCCTCAAATAAATAATTAAATTAAGAGGTAGAATTAGATACTCAAGTACTATCTGTATATCTACTGTAACTTCTATCAGAATGACTGGGCTAGATGGTTGCTGCTAGCATAGTTCTCCTATAACACCTCTATACATAGTATTTTCAAGATGTTCTCTATGGAAGTGCTGATGGGTTTTCAATCTGAACTACATCTAAACATTAAATCAGATATTAATATGAGGGGGGGAGAAGCATAGGAGGCAACAGAACATATATACTGTATGAGAGAAGTATGAAATGACCTGTAAGAATCTCTTTTGAAGGCCCAGGAAATACAGAAGAAATACTATGATTAGTGCCACAAAGAGAAGTATTTTACAGTTGGGGATTAGATCATGCTACACTTGAAAAATATTAGTATATTATACTCAAGTTTGAAGCTAAACCATCATCAACTTGGCCTTTTCAAAATCATTGATAAGTGGGGAAAACAGGCATACAAACTGAAACTTACACTATAATATAAAGATATACACCTCATTTTTCATGTCTCATTGCTTGAATTGTACTATGTGCAGCACAGTGAAATTCTGGAGGCTGAATCAATGATGATAGATAGAGTTAAAAAGTTTAAGATTAAAGAGATCTTAGGGAAGTATGATTATTTTAATGACTAATAGTATCTTATGCACTGGAAAAATATGATAGAGGTAGAGAATTCCTGGGAGAATGCAGAAAATCTTGAGAATGCATAGGATCTAATTGATGAGTTTAATATGCAGTTTAATTATAAGGTGATAAAACTGAAATGCTGTCAACTCAAGTAATAACTAACCTACATATAGAAAGAAGAAAAGAGGAAGGATAAGTTTCTAAAAATTAAATCTCATTATTTCATATTAATATTAAAAGCCCTGAGAGGCACAGCAGACAAAAAAACAATCAAAAAACACCAGAGAAAACCTGAAGTGCACATTATATCTAGCCCAGAGAGGCAGGCTATTTCCACTAAAGTTAGAATCAATCAAGTGCATCAAGACAGAATAATTATACTTACATAAAGAATTAGGGTGACATCAAATAACCCCTCTGCCTCCTCCAACACTTTCTTATATTAAATGGCTACTTAGCTCCATTGCTGCTGAATCCCAGGAAGCAACTATATTATACTAGTATACTTAGACTTATTTAACAGGTTCTTAAAGTAATTTAATTGCTTAGCTGTGTCAATCAACTCTGTGGTGTCTGCATACACATTAATAGGAATTTATAATGCAGTTAGCAATCAGTTTTTTTCAAATTAAACTGCAGGAAAACTTACTATCTCACAGTGATGATAGTACTGTACACACTAAGAACAGCAAGTTACATGTAGATCCTCAGAAGGGTAATAAAATGCCTTCATACTAGTCTTGATGATTAGATAGTAAATATACTCCCTACATCATTTTAGTAAGTATAGACTTTCAGTAGATTTCTCTTAGTACTTATTCTTTTTCTTCTTAGCTTTCTCATTATCATCATCATTATCATCATTCTCATTCTCATTCTTTTTATCCTCATTCTCATCCTCATTGTTGCTATTATCCTCTGGGGCCTGCATGATAAGCTATATAAAATCTCTAGCTAATTAGGTGGTAGGTATCAGGGCAGCAGGGGCAGGAGCAGAACAGACTAGGATGATAGAGAGTGCAGGAGTAGATAGATAACTAGGCATGCAGAGAGGAATGATAGTAATAGAAGATAATATAGAAGTACATATAGAAGAGGAGCTATAGGAGGAGATAAAAGAAGAATCTTTATAGTAGAAGGGTGTGGCCAGAGGGGGGCATAATAGAGTTTGAGAACCCTGAGGTGAGAAAGTACTGTATAGGAGGGTAGCCAGCCCTACAAGAGAATTAAAAGAGGAGAGAGAGCCTAATAGTACATATCCTCTACACACACATGATGATGTGGGAGTTTGGAGGGCTATTTCAAATTGATATTTTTTATTTTAGACTATCAAAGTACATCTATTAGTAATTTCTATGACATGGTACCTGAATAATATGAAAGAAGCAAAGAAAAGCAGCATATTACACTCAGGCAATATTATATAGCTGTAACATGCAAAAAGCAAAATAATCATCTAACTGTATGAATGCACATCCAGACTGGGTAATCTAAAAATAAAGTATAATTAATGTGTAAAGCATTTATAAACTAGTGGAAGACATTATAGACATTCAGATAAGAGAATACTATATCAGAGCAAACAATAAGTAGGATGATAGATTAAATTGTGATGCTAATATTTGATAGAGGAAATAAAAGAATGTAATAAAGTAGAGAGTATATATATTTATAGCTGTGCACCAAATCACCTACCCATCATCATCTAGATGCTTGATCATGGAAAATAAACATTAACTGCATTACACACTAAATTATCTGGTAATGAAATTACTGATTCCTGCAACATAATTAGCCTGCAGAATATGAAACTATCTGACTGTAATAGCTTAAACCTTCTATTAAATATAATGATCTGAATTTTTTATAATGCATAATAGTCTGAACTTTCTACAATGTGCATTGCATATTAGCCTGATTCTTTAGCTATAATATGGAAAATCCATGAATCTACTGGAGGTCAACTTCTAAAGAGAGGAGTAATTGTAATGCACAAAAGAGACTATACATTACACATAGATTAACTGTGCCTTCAGACCTCAGATTTTGGACCTTGGGCTCAGCAGTGCACCTGACAGTGCACCTGGCAATGCACATGTAGTGCACATTTAGTAGCTAGCTATTAATATATATGCTGTGCAGGTTTCTTATGAAAAGAATCAGCAAACAATCCTATTACTATATGACTCCTACATTTGAAATATACATACATTTTTACCTGTCTATTCCCATCACACTGTTCAATGACTCATAGTCCACCTTTTCAAATTAAAAAGCCTTTATATTTGACACTGAACATTACACTTTGCAGTTAGAGATTAGATCATACTGCACTTAAAGAATATTAATATATTATATTTAAATCTAAAGCTCAACTATCATCAACTTAGCCCATTTAAAATTACTGATAAGTGGGAGAAATAGGCATATAAACTAAAATTTACATCATGATATAAAGATATATACCTTGTTTTTCATATCTTATTACTTGAATTATATCATGTGCAGCATGGTGAAATTCTGGAGGCTGAATCAATAATAATAGATAGAGTTAAAAAATTTGAAATTAAAGAAATTCTGAGGAAGTATAATTATTTTAATAGCTAGTAGTATCTTGTGTGCTGGAAAAACATAATAGAGGTAGAGAATTCCTGAGAAAATGTGGAAAATCTTGAGAATATGTAGAATCTAGTTGATAAGTTCAATATGCAGTTTGATCATAAAGTGATGAAGCTGAAGTGTAATGCATAAAGAAGACCACACATCACATATAGATTAACTGTGCCCTTAGACCTTAGATTTTGAACCTTAGGCCCAGCAGTGTGCCTGACAGTGCACCTGGCAATGCACATGTGATGCACACTTAGTAGCTAGCTATTGATATATATGCTACACAGGTTTCTTATGAAAAGAACCAGCAAACAGTCCTATTACTATATGACCCCTACATTTAAAATATACATACATTTTTACCTGTCTATTCCTGTCACACTGTTCAATGACTCATAGTCTGCCTTTTCAAATCAAAAAGCCTTTATATTCAATGCTGGACATTACATGAAGCACTATTAACTCAAATAATAATTAATCTATATATAGAAAGGAGAGAAGAGGAAGGATAAATTTCTAAAAAATTAAAATCTCATTATTTCATACTAATATTAAAAGCCACAAGAGGTATAGTAGATAAAAAACAAACTGAAAAATATCAGAGAAAAACTAGAGTATACATTATGTCTAGCTTAGAGAGGCAGGCTATTTCATCAAGTCAGAATCAATCAAGCACATTAAAATGAGATAATTACATTACTTATATAAAGAATCAGAATGACATTAAATAACTTCTCTACCTCCTCTAATACTTTCTTATATTAAATGGCTGCTTGGCCTTATTATCATTAAATCCTGGAAAGTAACTGTATTATGCCAGTATATTCAGGCTTATCTAATAGATTCTCAAAGCAATTTAATTGCTTAGCTATATCAATTAACTCCATAATATTTGCATACACATTTATAAGAATCTACAGTATAGTTAGCAATCATTTTCAGTTTCTAAATCAACTACAGGAAACTCACTGTCTCACAGTAATGATGATATTATACACATTAAGAGTAACAAGTTACATATGAACTCTTAAGAGGATAATAAAATACCTTCATATTAATTTTAATGATAAGATAGTAGATATACTCTCTATATTATTTTAATAAGTATAAGCTTTCAGTAGATTTCTCTTAGTATCTATTCTTCTTCTTCATCTTATTATTATTATTATTATTATTATTATTATTATTTTTATCCTCATCTTTCTCATTCTCATCCTCATTCTTATTATCACTATTATTTTCTAAGATTTACTTGACAAGCTGCACAAAATCTCCAGCCAACTGGATAACAGGTATTAGAGCAGTAGAGGCAGGAGTATGATAAATCAGAGTAATGAAAGGCATAGAGGCAGATAGATAGCTGAGTGTGCAGGGAGAAACAGTAATAGTAGAAAATAGTATAGAGATACATATAGAAGAGGAGTTATAGGAGAAGATAAAAGATGAATCTCTATAGTAGAAGAGCATAACTAGAAGGGGGCATAATGAAGTTTGAAAATCCTGGGGCAGGAAACTACTGTGCATGAAGATAGCCAGCCTTATAAAAGAATTAAGAGAGAAGAGAGAGCTCAACAGCACACATTCTCTATGCATATGTGATGATGTGGAAGTTTAGAAAGCTATTTCAAATTGATATTTTTTTTTTATTTTAGATTACTAAAGTACATTTATTAGTAATTTCTATGATATGATATCTCAACAATATGAAAGAAGCAAAGAAAAGTAGCATATTATACTTAGATAATATCATATAATTATAATATATAAAAAGCAAAATAATCATCTAACTATGTGAATGCACATTTAGACTAAATATTCTAAAATAAAGTGTAATTAGTATATAAAGTATTTATAAATCAGTAGAAGATATCATAGACACTCAGATAAGAAGATATTATATTAGAGTAAATAATGAATAGAATGGTAGATGAAATCACAGCACTGATATTTAATAAAAAAAATAAAAAAATATAGTAAAAGTAGAGAGTATATATATTTATAGGTGCATCAAATTACTGTATGTCAAATCACCCACTTATTATCACTTAGACACTTAATCATGGAAAATAAATATTAACTGTGCTATATACTAAATCACCTAGCAATGAAATTACTGATTCCTGCAATATGATTAGCCTGTAAAATATAGAACTATCTAACTGCAATAATCTGAACCTTCTATCAAGTAAAGCAGTCTAAACTATTAAAGTGTAATAGTCTGAACCTTCTATAAGTATAATAGCTTAAGTATTCTTCAATATGTATTGTGCATTAGCCTGATTCTTCAGCTATGACATGGAAAATCCATGAATCTGCTGAAGGTCAGCTTCTAAAGAGGAAGGTAGTTATAATGTATAAAGGAGATCATATATCACATGTAGATTAATTGTGTCCTCAGACCTTAGATCTTGGAACTTGGGCCTGATAGTGTGTCTGGCAGTGTGCCTGGTAAATGTGCATGTAGTGTGCACTTAGTAGCTAGCTATTAATATATATACTGTGCAGGTTTCTTATAAAAAGAACCAGCAAACAGTCCTATTACTATATGATCCCTATATTTAAAATATACATACATTTTACCTGTTTATTCCTATCACACTGTTCAATGACTCATAATCTGCCTTTCAAATTGAAAAAGCCTTTATATTCAATATTAGATATTACAGCACAGGTGAAGTACATCATGATATTAGATTAGGAGAGAACACACTATGAGAATAAGTCTAAGCTCTCCTTATAATACTTTATATAGGAAATGGATACCTTCTTTTTATACATGTAAATAAGAATTACCATACAATTTAGACCTAAAATTTTAATTAGCTTTCAGTGATAGATAAGACCATCATTCAAAAGCCACTGTAGGGCACAGATAGGAGCCAGACTGAAAAACTCATTAAGACTTGTAAGTAGATAAAAGAAGACATTTCTGAAAGATAGTGAATTATCAGCTTTTAGAAGTATGAGAATTATTTCCTAGATTAAATAATTAAATAAGAAGAGTTCACACATTTAAATGTTATATTCTATAAATTTGTTATTATTCTTGTAATTATATAAGTCTCTATCCCACTTTAAATACTAATAATAATAGATAGGGGTAGTAATTATCTGATTACAAAAGCATTAAGTATCATACATCAGTCTAGTTATTCTAATAGAAGTTATAGTAGATGTACAGGTAGTACTTAAGTGTCTAATTCTACCTCTCAGTTTAGCTGTCTGTTTGAGAGTGAAATGCAGTTATTAATTAACTATTAGTGTACTTTCAGAAGGTAATAGAATATTGATTAGTATTTACTAGAGCTAAATATTTCAGTGCAGTTTGTTACCTAATGGTGTAGGAAATCAAAAAATCTAGTGAAGATATTAAATATCAGATTTATAAGCTTTAATATACTTATATCTTTATTAATTAATTTATAAACTACATACTTGATTAATTTATTTATAAATATTATGATTAAATCATAAATCTTGCTATTCTACTTAAATAATAAAAATTTGATGATGAAATTCATTATCATTATTTTAAAAGAAGAGATAGAAATAGAAAGTAGTTCTAATTGATTATATTTTTTATAGTAGTACATCTTAATCTATTAGTAAATATTATAGATATATATATATTTCTAAATATTTATTATTATATCATGCTAAAAGTATTTCCTCTGAGTGCACTTAAGAGTACACTTAACACTAAAATGTCTCCCTTAAAAATCATTATAATTTAATTTTATAATTTTATCTCTTATTACTTAATCTATAGAGATAGAAATATAATTCTTATAATAAAGAAGATCATTTTAATTTATTATCTAATTTAAGTATTTAATTTTATTTATTTTATCTATTTTTATTTTTCTATACATCTCAGTATGCTCAGCATTCTAAGCTTATATAGTACAGAAATTCTATAATAAGTTCAGTAAGAAAGAATTTATAAATTATATCAGATTTTATAATTATATTAATTAATATTTATAACATCAGATGAGCTAGCTTCTTTATATTACTAATAATATATCTCTCATCTACACACACATTTTAATATGTATAGAAAGTAAGTATATTAATATAAATTATATTTTTTTTATTATTTAGTAGTTTTAAAGTATCATCATATTAATTATTATTATTATTATTATTATTCTTCATTTGAGGTGTATGGCAGTCAGTGACTATGACACCTACCTAAGTATAAACTTAGGATTTCCTAGCTCAAACTATCTAGTATACAGGCCCAATTTATA
>JANTQF010000361.1:0-35198 GCA_032988165.1 Emmonsiellopsis sp. PD_33
TTAGTGGTGTGGGTTTGTTGTTTGTCTTTTTTGTTGGTTTGGGGGGGGGGGGGTGTATAGGACGGGGGCATTTGTTTGGTTGTGGGTGGGTTGAGGTGTTTTGTCTTGCTATTAGTTTTCTTATTACTTTTAAGGATGTGTGTTGGAATTATGTAGATGAATTGGTTGGTTGCGTTTATATGGAGGTGGCGTGGCGTGGGCTATGTATGCTGGCTGCTTCTGATATGATTGCTTAATGCACGCGCTACATACAACTAGATAGCTAGGAAAAGCTAAAGACTTTCTCTGTAACTCGGTGGATATTTTCTGGTTGGGTACACATGTTTAAATGCAAAGAAGTAGGTAGGTATATAACATCCTGTGAGGAAATCTCTCCCCCACTTTCTCACATATTGCTCACATCATATCTTCCCCTCCTAATCAACCCGGCTGCAGAATATCAAAATGCACAAGGACAAGGCGGTTATGAAGAGAATCAATCCGTAGAAAGAGAAACTTCCCTGTTTAACAAGCAACAACACTAAAATTGCCTCTTCCTTTATGATCATAATTTCGTTTCAGGCGGGAAAAAGGGGCCCACACAAGGGACAAAACAATGATCGAAAAGTTGAGATAAAAAAAAAAGCAATAAAAGCCCAGGAACAGATTTTGAAGCATAGAAACAAACGGAACGTAGGAAATGACAAAAAAATAACAGCAAATGCCAACCCCAACCAAATGAAATCAAAACAACATTTTTTTTGAACCTTTCGCTCTTTTCCCGAAAACAGTGACAAATGGCTCGCTCCCATGACATCGTCAATAATTTTCCATATCCCGTTTCCCCATCGTTTCCCATCTCCTATTTCCCACGGCAAAATCCAAGGCAGCGCGAACCGACCCGCATCGCAGCAATGATACGTTACAAATAAGACAGATAGTAGTGGCAAATCGTATCAAGACCACCGGCGACGTCAATAAAGTACACAAATGTCAAGGTACAACACGAAGAAGAAGGGGGACAAAAACATGTCAAGGTAGCATGTGGATTGTTGAAACCTAATTCACAAGGAGTTAGGTGAGCGGAGAAATGCCGCAGAAATGGCAGAGTAGTAGAAGGTTACATGTAACGCTTCGTGCTTGACGAATATGTCAAGGTATGTATCCCGCCAGGTTTGCTCAAGGATGGAATAAGATTTGGAATTTGGTTCGTGGGGGCTTGGCAGTACGCCTATCCTATCATTTCATGGATAGTATATATGAATTTGGTATATCGATGTGAACACGTCGTTGGTTGCTTTGATCCCTCGAAGACTGACTGATGGGGTAGATCCAATTGGCTCTCCACACAAACAAGTACAGACTTGTCGAATATGTTACTTTAATCACTGGTTGTGTTCTCGAAGGTCCCGAGCCCAGCGATTCAAACGGGGTATGATGCGCAGGACAGGATCATGGGGGGTGTTCTCAGCAATTGCCATATAAAGACTCTCAAGACGTTGAGTGAGAACATCCATTATTTTGGGCGCGACTTCATAAATATCTGGGTGCTAAAATGTGACAATTCTTAGTAAAAGGGCTATCAAAATTTATAGCAGTGTACATCGGGCTTACCTTGACATTGACAGTCCTGAAAACACACTCCAGCCACTTGAGACGATCCATCACATTCGTCTTGAGGGATGATGTGACAGCGGCACTAACAGAAAGGCCGACAAGTGGGGAGAGCTGCGAGAGATACGCAGGGTCATAGGAAACAAACAAATTGTCGAAAAGATCGGCTTGCTGGGAGGATTGAAGCCACTGTATTGGAAACACCATTAGTATTAGGAACAAGGCAAAGACATCGGGGAATCGAGCACATACTCTTATAGATCCTTCCTCGTATTTGCCGGTACTCATTAGTTCTCTGATTTCTTCCAATTCCACTTCCTCTGGGGAGAGCTTGGCTGGGGGAGCTTCCGCTTCTGGGACGACAGGCAGTGTTTCCTCACGCGCTTCGGCCTTTGTCCCGAGTTGCTGGTTGAGCGCTAGAATCTCTTTTTGGAATTCAGACTGAGTGGCTGCCATGGTAGAAACAGTCTCGGACAGGGAACGAACAAGCGAAGTAAGTTGGTCGATCTTGGCGCTATCGCTTTGTTGTTTCAGTTCATATTGTTTCAGCTGACTAGTGAATTGTCGCTCGACTTCCTTTGTCATGTTTCTTGCGAGCTGTACGCATTCTTCCTTGAATGATGGGACTATTCTGTCCTGGACTATCTTCGAAATGTCCTTCTCAATACGGGTCGAAATCGAGGCAGAAATCAAGTCGGACATGCGGGAAAGTACATTTTCACTCTGCAAAGCTCGTTGAATGGCAGAGGGAAGCACTTCTTTAATAGCCGCGGGAACGGCTGCGTCAAGCTGTCGATCAAGTCCTTCCTTTATCTGTTGATCCATAGACTTCGACATGGCGTCTATGATATTTGGCACTGCCACAGATTCCATGTTGCTGGCGATAATGCGTGCCAAATTCTTCTCCACATTGTCAGACAACGTAGATGATATAAGGCGCAACACGGCATCCTGTTTTGCAGTAGCGGCCTGGTCTTGCGTACGCCGATCTTGGTCGAACCGACGATAAAGGTTGTCCAGTTCGCGGCCTAGAGACTTTGTAAATTCGGTGGAAACGGCTTTCTCGATCTTCTTTACTTCCTTATTCAAAAAGTCCGATGAGATTCCTAGGTTAATCGACTCGGCTGATGTAGTATCGCGAGAGATTGGTTGGGCTTCAGCTACTGCCACAGAAGTTCGAGACAATCCAGCAGACTGAAGCACGGCACTCTGAGGTTGGTCGAGGTCCTTATTAGTGATTTCCTTTGCCTTCCCATTCTCCGCTTTCTTGTTCTTCTTCTTTTTCTCTCCTTTTTCTACAGAAGTCGTCTGGTCGTGTTGGTCAGACGCGGACACATGGTCACTTGTCTTCTTCTTCGGTAGTTGCTTGGTGGGAGACTGGTTGCGAGATGATTCAACTCCAGTAACAGGCTCAGATCCAAGGACGGTGGTTTTCTTAGCTGGTTCCTTCCCCTTGGAAACGCTCTTGGCGCCCGAATCCCCATTCACAGACTGGTCATCGAATTGAGCAGGGAAGCTTTGCAACTCGGTAACATCAATGAAGCCCTTCTCTAGGGCATTCACAGGTTGAAGCGTCTTGTTATCGCCACTCAATCCAAGGTCTGATTTCCTAATATTAAGACAGGTGACCCCAAGAGAGTGCATGGCATACAATTCAAATAATCCAGCTTCTTCATCGACAGACGGTTGCGACGGTTTTGTCAGAGGGAGTAGTTCCAGACTCCTGAGTTGCCCCTTGGGTCCAAACGACAGCTCGCGGATTCCACTCATACAAGCAGTGGATTCGGGTTTCGGCAGTCTATCGTCTTTCTCAGCTACACGCTGAATATATGCTCCTTGCGACATCGGCGGAAGCGAGTATCTTGGAGCAGACAAGTGGACGAAATATATCGAATTGCGTGTAGGATGGCCAACAACAATGATTCCAGAGCCTGGATGATATGCGACACTGCATATAGCATCGGATTCATTGTCGTGTGGAAAATTTAATTCCTGTACAGCCTTGCCCAGCCCAATATCCCAGAGCTGTAAAGTATGGTTCTGTTTCAAACCAACAAGGACATAGCGAAGAGCGGATGCCTTCACATATGGGCGTAGTTTATCGATAAATAAAACAGAAGTGGGCCAGGACTTTTCAGAAGGAGAACCAGTCACAAGAGTCAAAAGGGGCACCCGAATATCCGTCGAACTTTTCGGCGTGTTAGAGTTTGGATAATCTGCAACATTCCGAATATCCCAGAACCTCATCCTGCCTGTCTTATCAAGCGAGACGATCACCGTGTCATCGTCACTAAATATGAAGTCTTTACCGGCCTTTCCGGTGGCGATCTTCAGTGACCGTTCTTTAAATAGCTTTTCGGTATCAACCTGTCGCTTGGACTGGGTCACCCCGTACTTTTGGGACATGGCAATATGTGGCCATACGATATGAATGGACTTTCCCCGACTGATCGCGAAAAATTCTGGATGGCGTGAGCTCCGTCTAGCCCGCGTTTTCAGCTGGCCACCGGAGGTATTATCATCCGAAGCAGGGAAAGGAGGGAAAATTAGGCTATCACGCCCAAGTTCGTCCTTTTCAAATAGGTCTTCGCCAGCCTTCGAAATGGCAGCCCAGTATACGGTACCGCTGACGCCAATGCCAAGAACAACTTGCTCTTTGGCAGCGGAAGAGTTCGGGGCAGTTGTGGATAGGGAGACATTGAAAATCCGGTCATTGGTCGAACGGAACACTTGTCTATCGCGGCCGTCGTCCTGTCGGATGATACGCATACCGCCGTTTTTCGACAAGGCGTATACAATGTATTCAGAAGTGGCCGACGTGAGTGAACGGTCTAATTGGTCGAATTCCTTTTTGAGGCGGGCAATATCCATCACTCCATCGTCACGAAGGGAAGAGGGGGCTTCCGTATTCCCTTTCCAAGTGATTGAAACGAAAGGCTTCAATGGGAAGTTGTACACAGGGACGACACGCCCAGTTTCGGTTTCCCATGAGTCGACAACGGCACCATTAGTGGTCGTGGTGTCGTCAACGGACTCTTTCGCGATATTTGCGTACGTAGGCGGCGGGGAGGCCTTCTTGGCAACTTCCTCACTCTCTTCCTTTTCCAACTGGCCTTGAACGTCTAGTGCTGTTTTCTCCAATTCCTCAACGAGAGCATTCAAGGCTGCTTTAGAATTCTCTTCATCCGACTCTTGTTTGATATGAACAATCTCTTCGGCAGTAGCTCTTGCCAAGGCATCCTCCACTTCCTTGTTCACTTGGCCAGCAATCCCACCAAGAGCTTCTGGAACCGTTTCCTTTTTCGTCTTGACCTTTTTCAGGTCGGGGCCCTGAGGATATTCGGGTACTCCCGAAGGCGACGAGGCAACTCCAGTCGACTCCAGAGGCTGAGATGACACAGTTGGTTCTTGAGATGGCTCAGACCGCTTCCGCTGGCCATTAGCCATGCCAAGACCAGTAGTTGTAAGCTTCTTCGACTTGGACGTATCCGCTACTACGGGGCTACCTTGAGCAGATTTTGGCCGATTTCCTTGGGGGGTTTTGACGCGGGGAGATGCAGCGGCAAGTTGTTCAAATGGATTGACATAGGTGAAAATCGTGTCCTTGGGTGCTGATTGAGTAGGAGGTTCGAAAGGAGTCGTCTCACGACTCGCACCAGATCCAAACAGGCGCATCGGCGACGCTTTCCGCTCTGGAGGGGATTTGACACCAACATCAGCAGAAGGGTGTCTATGAGGTGGTGGGGTTTCAGGGGATGCCGTAGCAGCAGCAGTCGCCAAAATCTCCTCTGATTGGGAGGCCTGAGGCTTTGGGCGATTCAGCAATTTTAACAGCATATCTTGGGGGTTAGCTGGCGGAGATGCCGTGGATGCCCGTTCAGATGGTTGGGCACCACCTGGGGAATCGGGCTTTGAGCCAGCGGCAGTGGTTGCTGAAGTAGGTTGTTTGCCCATGAATGAAGCGACAAGGTCAGAGGCCGATACTCCCCTTCCATGGCCGCGCTGGGGACCAACAGCTCCCTCTCCCTGTGACTCCTTCAGTGTGGCCGTGTCACCCGGCTTTGGGGCAGAGGCACTTTGTGCAGCTGGACTAAACTTGAGCAAGCTCAGGAGATTGGCGGTACGTTCCGCATTCAACTCAGGCTGAGGGTTCTGATTGCCGCGTGGTGTGGGAACATTGGGGCTGATGACATCCGAGCCATGATGCGGAGGCGTGCCAGCATACTGAGGGCTATACAGCGGCGACGATACAGTAGCTTGATGCAGACCCACTGGCGGGTGGAACGGGAAACCACCAGATGGAGAACCGTTCTGGCGTCGGCCATGAGCTTCGGACGCAGGCGTATTCGATGCACTGTTCGGAGAGGGCCGCGGCTTGATGTTGGCGAACAGAGCTTGGAGGTCAACTGGGCCGGACATTTCTGCCACAATCACCTAAAAAGGTGGGCTCCAGGACGAGGGAAACAGAAGTGGAACGGAAATCAGGTAAACAGAAGCTGTCCAGACACGGTGAAATACAGCAGGACAAGTAAGGAACGATAAGAAGGCAAAGGCGAGCTGGGAGGGAAACGAGATGGAGTGAGGTGAAGTTGATATTTTGAAATTCGCGGGTGTTGCTGTGAGGTGAGTCAGGTGACCACGGTGAGGCTGGGAATTAGGTAAGCTGTTTGTTCTGTTTGCGCTGTTGATTCGCCGCCCACATCATCGCTGCTGACTAACACGGCCTGCAGCAAATCTCCGCTGCGGAAAGCTTCATCCTCGCCTTAATAGTAAGTTGTCCCGCCCAGCAGTCATGTACAGTCTCTAGCTGCAGCCCGGGTTGCTGTGATGGTCGGGTTCAGAGCTTTCTTGTGACGCCCTGGTCCATAGTTATCCTTCGGGTATCTCTGTTTCTCTTTTTTGGCGGACATTGGCTTAACTACATAGCCAGCGCATCTGCGGCACTCACAATGTTCTGTCTCAGGAGGTATGCTATTCTTCGAATCACTGTCTTGCTTCTGAGTAGAACGATGTTTTGCTGACTGATGTTTCCACAGCTGGCTCCCTCTCCTCTTCATTCCTACGAATGCGAGCCCTCTCTTTATCCTCTCCTTCATCACCCTCACCTATCTTCTACACCGACCTTGCCACTACTGCTCCGTTCTACTCCTGATCCTCTTCCTCTCCTCCTGCCACTGGTCGGACCGCTGCTTTTTTGACTTCAAGGGTGACTGGTTTTCTCCGCGCTTCTCCACGCCAACTTCGCTTCCGGCAACAACCCTTCCTTCTGACGAAGACCCCACGAGCGGCTTGGCTGAGTATGTCGTCGAGGCGGTAAATACCACAGCCACGACATTGGCGGGGGCTGCAATAAATGAGGCGAAACGGCGGCTTTCCTCAAGTGGGCGTACGCCGGGGAATGTACAGTCTGAATGGACCGGGATGGGTCTCGAATGGTTCCGCAGCCTGCTTGGGCGGAGAGAGTGGACGATACCCTGCGTTGACGTGAAGGTCCGGCTTTGAATTACGAATTTCTTATTATTAGACCGACTGTTCTATGTGGCGGGTTGTTGGGTGTCGGTATTTAGCCCAGAGAATTGCACCCCGGAAGGGAAATTTGGATATCATTTTCAATATGATACTGTATATTTATGATTGATAACGTCTATATCGTTTTTGTCAGAAAAGGGCGCATTGCAACAGCCTCCGTTTTAGTTCTCCAAGGTGGTTATATCTTATTAAACGGTGAAAAGAAAAAAGGAAAAAAAAAAGAACTATGTGGCCTCTCAACCATCAGCTACTGTGGAATCGGGGGATTTCCATAATCTCCATGAAGAATCATCCCTCGTGTTTGCCTTAGGCTGCTAATAAATATTCCACTAGCTACCACACTCCCAGCATCCAGACATTTTCAGCAACCCTCCACCTCCGGTTACCATGGCTCAATTTCCGGATTTGCCGCCAGAACTCGTTCTATTAATTGCGGAGAATCTTGCTACCGAAGACCTAAATCATCTACTCCGCACTTGTCGTCCCTCTGCCCGTCTCCTCACTCCCTTGCTATACGATCGACTGTTTGCGAACAACATCCCTGATGATGACGACGAAGACCGCCCTGACGCAATAGAATATAAAGACTACTCCAAGTTTATAGGATCCATAGAGTACTGGGACTCCGAGTTTGTCAGCTCCTACTTGTTGAATCTCTCAGAAAAGGATGCAAATCGTACCATCGGGCCTAATCTGACTGGGAAACTCCATTGCCGTTCCCTCCTACATGCCGCCATAGACACCACGAATGTCAAGGCGGTTGACATATTGTTGCAACGGGGCTCAAGATTCGAATCCAACAGTCTCTCTCCAGTAATCCCCACCCCGCTTGCCTGGGCTGCGATCTGCGGGAGCGCACCGATTTTACGTCTCTTGCTTAACGCCGGCGCAGATCCCTTGTATCTTTATGGTGACGATTATGGGTATGCGATACTGTATGGTGCTGCCGAAAATGATGATCCTGAGATAATGGACCTGGCCCTCAAAACTGTCAAGTCCGCTGGCGCCCACGTCGATCTTAACGGGTTACAAGGCTATGTTCTCTTGTGCGGGGCATCAGGAAGCTGTGGATATCCATCCGTAGTTAAATATCTTCTTGAATTGGGCGTGAATCCCATTGGAGATGGCGATGAGTGGTGTCCTCTCAAACACGCAGTCAGGGACAAGCAGATGGAAGTTTGCAAAATCCTCATTGAAGCCATTGAAGGGAAATTCGATGGAGAGGCAGCGTCCAGGTGGAAAACCGTTGGTTTGATACACGCCGTCGAAGCCACCGATCCTGGCACAATGCAACTCTTTCTAGATTCTGGTGCCGACCCTCTTGCTGTCTATGAGGGCAAGATGGCTCTGGACCTAGCCCTTGGGTCTGGTGTAGTAGAGGCCGCTACAGTGATCCTAGATACTTGCCCGGAATTGCAATCATGCCCCCAGGCACAGGAATCCTTCGAAGAGTACATGGAGCTAAACCGGACTGTCGCTCTTTGGGGCATCATCGAGGTTATTACGATGGGAAAGCTCTCCCTTGATCTCTCCTTCCACCCGAACCTCGCCCCGAGGGAAACCATCGTCCATCACCTATTGAGACTTGGCCCCAGAATCATCCACGTCTCCGATCTCAAGACGTTGGTCGACATGGGCGCAGATGTCTCTAAACCTGACTCAAACGGATACACACCGCTCCACGTGGCTGTCTACTTGGACGACAATAAAGGAGCAGATCCTGACGATTTCCTTGTGACTGATGTTATACTTGAAGCTGCATCGTCCAAGTTACTTGATCTAGTCAATGCTGTTGATGCACAGGGCAACACGGCCCTTCACTACGTATCAATGGCTCCGGATTTGATCAAATCCCTCGTGAAGCACGGTGCTAACATCGAAGCTCGTAATACTTCCGGAAAAACTACACTCTGTCTGGCAGCACGAGACGGCGCAGGTCCTGAGGTAATTGCTTCATACCTTTCTCTTGGGGCGGACAGACGAGCGGTGGACAATGATGGCAAGCCTCCGGCGCATTATTCTGTACTTTATGGACCGGGTATTTGGATCTGGGATCAGTTTATTGACGGGAAGGGGAGGTGGCATGAAAATTGTGAGTTTTGCGGGGATGCTGGGCTTGTTGCTGGCGTCCATTGAGGATTCGGTATCGCTAGGCGGCGTTCGAGATGGTTGAAATTGGTATCTTTCTCTCTTTTGATCTGGAGCCATCTCTTCTGTTCTATCGGCCCCTTTAGATATGAATTCATTTTGCCGTCGTTATACACAACGATTGGAGACCTTTTTTCTAGCCAGGTCAAGCTAGGGGACAGCGTAGAATCAACCGCATACCTAGGTACATTCATTAGTTAACTTAGTCTATGGAAATATTTAATGGCAGTTTATACGCACATACCAACCAGGCCCGATCATACTAACATATTTTGACCCCCCCTCCCCCAACACCCAAGCCCGGCCAGTTGGTTCGCTATTTAATAACCAGATAACCCGAATTTCACCTCAAACAAGCGCAAAAACCCAGCTCAGGAAACTTCTCGCCTCAAAACGCTCCGGACCCTTGGCATTTTTTTACCTTTCCCCAGATTTAGAAGAAATAAACAAACCAGCGCAGAGAAGCCAATCAGCAAAATCCAAATACGAAGGACATGCAGGAGAAATAGGCAACACTTGGAGGTTGATTCGAGAGACGGGCAAGGGGGAGGTAATTGATTTAAATACCAAGATGTGCCCATGAGTTAAAAGGGGATAATCCCTGGTCCAGTTTCGAAATCCAAATAGCTCTATCCATGCATGCATTTTTAGCCAAGGATATCATAAATATATAAAAACACCACGAGCTCCATCGACTTATTATTCTCTTTCTCTCTCTCATCATTTCGGATTTTCTTACCCTAGTTTCAGATTACCAGTCCCCATCAACCTCAACCTCGATCTCAACGATATCTATATATATCTATATAATAAAAACCCCCCCAAAAATGCCCATCTCCCACATCGGCCTCTCCGTCCCCCTCTCCCGCTTCAACGAAACCGTCACATTCTACAAATCCGCCCTCGCCCCACTAGGCTACAAAGAACATCTCCGACCCGTCGAGAACGTCGTGGGCTTAGGCGCCATGTATCCTGATTTCTGGATCACAGGGGTCAAAGACAGCAGCGACGACGATGAACCAGCACAGCAGCAGCCATCCGTCCATGTCGCGTTTAGCATCAAGCGTAAGTCTTTTTTTACTACTACTACTAGCACCTATGTGTATACTTCCATGTATTTGTTTTGTTTTTTGTGGCAGTGTAGCAGAAATAAATTAATTAATTGGAAATCTTTTTAAATTAAACAAACAGACCGCGCCCTCGCCCACGCTTTTCACGCCGCTGCTCTCGCTGCGGGCGGGGAGTGTAATGGTGCGCCCGGCCCTCGCCCGCAGTATCATCGGTTCTACTATGCGGCGTTCGTGCGCGATCCGGTTGGGAATAATATTGAGGCGGTGTGTATGTGGCCGGCGTGGACGCATTGGGAGTATTGGGTTGGGTGGGGGGTTTTTGGGAAGGGGGAGGGGGAGGGGAAGAAGGGGGTGTAGGTGGGTGGGTGGTAGGAGAGGAGAGGGATGTAATGTGTGGATGGATTAAGTAGGTGTTTGTTTTGGGCTGTGGGCGTATTTTTTGCTTGGATGGGAGCTATGGGTGTGTTTAATATATTGGGTATGTATATATAGCCGTGGGCATGCTGACCGGGCTAGTTTGAGTGTGAGGTATATTTATTATGTATGGCATGGGGTGTCGTGTCTATATTTAGCTGTTGTGCTCACATTCGTGGACCATGGGGGGGGATGAGAAACAAGATCCATGCAACTTGGTTTGATAGCATGGTGCGTTAATACATTGGATCAGGGTGGCTGTGATAAATCAGGGAATGGCTAACCGTCAAATCGCATGACCGGGACCGTCAGACATGGAACAAGAAAACAAGATTTCCTGTCAAAATGCGGTATTATGCATGAAGAGGGGGATTTGGGTATATGATATAACCATGATATGATGCTGGGGATATCAGCGCTGTTTCAAGGGTATGTACAACGACAACCTTTCAACCCTTACTCTCCTATTAATGTAAGCATAACTAATATGATAGCATGTTTCTCCAAGGTTTTCAGTAAGCTTTTTTTTTCTGTTTTCCTCGTTCCTAATTGTCTTCGACGACAAGGTGGTGTCTAGCTTGGTCCTCGGTATCTCAGGGGTTGACCTGACGGGGCTAGATAGATAATAATAATAGTACATGCCCACCTATCGTGGCATATAGGGAGAAGGACGGTGAGAAGGAAAGAGGGATATAGAGAGGGACGATGAAAGGAGAATAGATACCAAAGGAAAGAGAAGAAAATATTGGAAAAGGGGGGATATATTTTGAGCGTCAGACGTGCGTGCGTACATTGAATTAAAGCGTGGATCAAATCAGGAGGGGTAACTTGGAATAAAAAAAATTGTTTCGATCATGTCGAAGAGGTATGAATGAATATGCCAAAGCACACATGGAAGTGAACAAGAATATTATGGCAAACACAGAGAGAAAAAATCAAAAACTGCCCCGGCAGTGGGGTGGGATATACAGGCAGATGCAAAAACAGAGCAAAATCAAATAGCCGGACGACTGGAAGAGAAAAGGAAATGGAAACACCAAAGCGCATTATACGGCTGATGTCGCGGAGGATTTGGACGTCGGCACAAGAAGCAATTGATGTCGTGCGCAAATATTTCTCTATTCTTGCCAAAACAAATCAATATGCCCCCTTTTCCTTCCTATCGCCCACTGAGTTGACCGGTTTTCAGCGAGGATGGTGAGTGTAATCAAAGCGCGGCAATATATCGTGTTCGCAAATCCGTCATGTCCTCCGGCGTTGAATTTTGAATACTATCTTCCCCTATTTCCATTCCGGCCGCCCCTGGTTGCAGACAAATTGGTTGTTTCCTTAGCTGTAGCCTCCGCCACCCACAGGCATGGGCCAGTCGTCTTCAGTGATACTGCTCCAGAATATCCAGACCATCCCCACAGAGAGCAGGGTAAATAATGTTTCGAAAAAGGCGCCATTTATCTTCCCATTTGCCGCTTGGCAGAGATGGGTGCTGACGACGAACTGGAAAACCTGGCCAACGGCGAAAAGAAGAGCGGAGGCGCCGAGGTATACTATACGCACCAAAACGAATGTTAGAATTCAGTAACGAGGGGAAGACTTTGGTTAAGGGATGCGTCCCGACGCGCATCCATGGATGGGAATAAAGTTCCCGAATCATCAAAAAGTATAGAGAAATTCAAGTACGTACGCAAAGGCCGCATCTCTCCAAGTATACGAATGACCAATATCGCCTCGAGCACGAAAAATACGAACAGACAGACCAATGGGAATAGGAGATATAGAACGTAGAGCCCGAGATTTCTGTTGTCGCCATCCAGGCTTGAGGCGAAATGGCCCGTCCAGGAAAAGGCAGTATCGAGCGCGATATAGCCGGTGCCTATGAAAAGGATAGCTCCCGAGGCGAGGTGAAGACCAACGGAGATAGGCGTGCCGTCGTCAAGCAGTTGGAATCCGACAACCGCGTTGAGAAGCAATACCCAGCATGTCGCCGCGATGGCACCCAAGTGGACCGCGGTGAATCCCTAAAGAAAAGGGTATACATCAATATGTGACACACCACGATACGGCGGAAATCAGTCATACTTTTCTGACATCAGCGGGGATGGGTAGGCCGCCGACGGAGAAGATCTCGCAGATCTGAATTATGATGAATCCTGCTAGGAATATTTGCATCTCCCTGAACACTCAGTCAGTCAGTCGATGCTTCAAAGCGATATTCGATCCTGTCGCAAAGGTGAGCCCACCTTCTCCCCACCGCAGCTTTCTTCAGCTCTGATCTCCATATCAAAAACGCGGTAAGCAGGATGCCAATGCCGCAGAGAAGAACGGATCCTGTTCGCACAAGTTACAATAAGCGTCCGTCCTGCGATACTTTGCTAGTCCACCGTCTGTTGGATTGAGTTTCTCGTACCCAGATTCGCGAGGTTTCTATCATTGCTCAAGCTCAGCCCAACCAGCGCGCATCCGTCGAACAATTCATTTGGAGGCTGGTTATCCGCCTTACGGAAGAGCTGTATACACACGACGCGCATTAATATCTGGCCTTTGTAGATGGTTAGCCATGGAGGGGGGAGGCGCATCACGTACATTGCATACTGGCAGAGTCGAGTCTCGACAAAAATCCTGTCGCAACACAACAAAGGCTATTAGTCTCGTAGATAGATAGACAGAACGGGGTCCTCTCGTACGTGGAAGTTGCCAAACTGAGTTGATCCCATCGTGGGCGATGGAACAGGGCCGTGGCCGTCTCCAGCAGGCGAGATGAGTGCCCGTCGCCCGTGGCCAGGTCAACACAACGAGTGGCGGGTCAATGCCGTCGAACAACAACTCTCAACCCCCAGAGCCACGCCACAATGTCGAATCGAGGCAGGCCAGAATCAGCGACAGACGACACGGCGTGACGACGATTGCAGATTCGGCAGTCCAAGTCGGTTGGAGGTTGGCAGCGATGAGGTTGGAAGATGGCAGTGACAGCGACAGCGACAGCAACCAAACCCGCCAGAACCAGTCTTGAAACGGGACAGACAGACTGGTGGATTGCAGGCAGTGCGAGCAGCAGAAACAGCCAGTCACAGCCTGAAGCGAGAGGGACGGGGCAGAAGTCAATGCTAGGCGGGATTGAGGATAGACGGCCAGACAAAGCGCGCCAGAATGTGGCTGACCGCAGCCCGGTCTGACGCCTATTGCAAGTTCCAGCTGGGAATCAGGGATCCGCCGTCTGCCACTGGCTGTTTGATGACATGCAATTCATCCGTCGAATACAACCCCAGCTAGCGGTGGTGCGGTGCAGCAAATAGGAACAGTTTGAACAGACAGCCCAGCAGTCAAGCAGCCATCTGCAATTTGCAGCTCGAGTCTCCAGCCACTCGCACCCCGGCTTCTACCAAAATAAAGAATAATTACGGGCCAATCCAGCTGTAGAGAATCAGTTAAATACGATAGCAAGGGGGCAGCAAAGACTAAAGGCAATCGATGTCCTCGGAGGGCAGCCAGCAGCAGCAAAGAAACTACATATTCATGCGGACCTGCGGGTGCATTGCACGCTATATTGGACATGTCTCTCGCAACAAACACACTCTTCAAAATCCAATTCACCTTATTTGAAGTGAACCAGCCGTTCTCCCAGTTGACCGCCTCCCCGTCATTGTTTTCTGTTTGCGGGTTGAACCTTTGCCCGGCAGTTCTAGGCTTGCTCTCCACCCACCGCGCCCCATAGCGGACCAACGGTTAGGGATGTAACAGCCCAAGGCAGCCCAATCTTCTCCACACCTCACGAGTTAAAATTAAAAATATGTGATGCCACTGTTCAGTGTTTGGTTGACTCCGCGCGTTTGAAGCGTCCCGAGTTTCACCCTCCATCTCAACCGATCTGTCTTTTTGTCGGCTTCAGCATTGGGCATGCAAACAAAATTCCTACGCCCTGAATGTTTTCGCTTTATCCAGCGTTACAACAGCAGGAGAGAAAAAAAAATGCTGTGGGACGTCACCCTGCCCAAGACCCGCAGCGACCCCCTCCTTCGGGGTTGCACAACACAATTGTGCCCGCTGTTCGAGGCTACGGGGGATATTCTGAATCGGAGACCAGAGGATAGGAAGGACGACAATTCCCCATCCGGACGGCCTGGGAATGTTCGGACTTTTGACCTTTTTACTATTATTTATGGTTCGTTCTGAGTCCCATTTCGAACTCGACATCTTGTGTGCTCCGAAAAATTGTACCACACCAAGTCCGGATGCTAGTTAAACATTGTGCTCGTAATACTTGGTGTTTGCACAACTAATGTTTGCCTTCGCTGGGGATCCTGGCGAGCCCCTGTTGTTTCCATCTTCCCCCCCTGGCTGCCCAAGTGACTTAAAGTTGACCATCATCACGGGGGAAAAGCCGAAATGGTAAAAAGAAGGAGCTTCTCATGTTTCATCGACGAGTTCGCCGGGTCATGGGCTGCATGAGGTGTTTTTATCCTTCCTCGAATGCATATACTGTTCAAAAATAAAGTTGATTTCTTACTTTACTTCGCAGCGAGGGGTTCGTGGTCGTCTTCGTGGATTCTCGTTGCAGCCCATTTGGGAGCGAGGGCCCAGGGGGAATCTCGCGAACTGTTATTTATTTTAGTCTCAGGGGCGATCTCGATCAGAAAACGGTGCCGATCTATCGGAAATGACAGAGGCCACCATGAGGGGGCACTGGTTAGCGCACTGCTCACAATGTCCTCGCTATCACACGTGAGCATCCACGCCGTTGAAACGAGACGTTCGTTTGTATGAGAGATGTCGAGAACTCGCCAATGTGACTTTGAAGATTCAGTTTTGCACTACAAATCCGACCAGTGTCTCCAGCAGTACTTCGATAACTCCATTGATCAAGCATCCACCGTGTCTCTCGGTTCGGAGTCCTGTTCCCTTTCACAAGGCTGAGTTCAAATACTCATGTCCAATCCTTACCATGGAAAATGTCATTCAAATTCACACCGGCACTGGTCCTAAATGTCCAACTTTTTGGGGGCTGCTATTTCGGAACATGGGCTCCCTATCCAGCGAGCCCAGTGATACACGCCTACAATCAGAACATTATGGTCTACAATGCCGATTGACTGTTTGAAACATCCACCTTGCTGAAGCCGGCGGTTCGAGCCATTTTCACTTCTTGGACGGCTACGCGCGAGCTTCTTGGTCAACGGCAAAGCTTTCTATGGGCGTTTTGATATCTCGGGCAGTTTTTACACAGGAAACGACACGCGTCTGTTTCATTGATAGTCGGAGGAAGATTGCCAATGTTGCGATTCGCTGATGCTTCTATTGCCGGTACCGCCCAACGGCGAGTAACCCACATATCGGACTGTTCATCTGCAATACCAACAACCGAAATGGCGGGGAGGGAAGCCCCAAACATCAGTGTCTGCTCCGCCAGCTCCTATCACCGCGTCCGCTACCCTGCCAAGCAACTTTCGACCGTTAGGTTTCTCTAGTCATTCATCTAACTGGGAAGTCAAAGTGACTAGGTAGGACAGGTCCCTCGCTTTCCAAGACAAGCATGCAATTGATATCCTCTTCCTACATGGTATCAATTAATCTATGACTCTGCTGAAGTCTGTTAACTCACTTAAAATCTTAATAGCGCCATCAATTACTCCATGAGAGCTTTCAAATTTTGGCTCAAGATATATGGGATTGGGTTCTTTGCTGCGTTTATCCAAGGAGTCAACATCATCTTGGTGGTAAAGGGGCCCCTACCTCAGAGAACCTTCAAGTATTAATTACGATTTCTTCTTCTGATTCAGACATGGCCTCTGCCTTGCAAAAAGGCGAGGTTTTAGCCCACGGCCTTCGCAACGCGCGCTACTTTCCCCAAGGCGTCTTGCATTCCACCAACATTCGCATTCCCGCTTAGTAGATACCGAGACAAAACCCGTACTGCTTCCACCCAGTCCTGCTTAAAACAGAGATCGTACCCACGTGTGAATTTAAGCTCAAAAACATCTGACTCTGAGCACCCCTTCTGCTGGACTCTGGATATGACATCGCAGGGAAAAAATCCACGAGCCACATGAAACAGCTCACCATGAAAGCCTGCCACAAAAACCTCTTGGTCACAAAAGCTGCTGCAAACCTTGAGGTTTGACGCAAGTTGACCAAGCATTACACTCACTGTCTCAGCGAGAAATTCTTTCCAAGTCTGTCCTTCCCACCACTACATCATCATGTCAGTCCGAGGAAGCAAGGCAAAGATATGGGATGTTCATACTGCGGGATATGTAATTATAGGTACCCCCAAGTTCGGCGGGCCAACGGTGACGGCACCTTGATACCTGGATGCGAACTTCTTGCCGCCAATCACATATTTGAGCGTGGGTTTCCCAGAAGGACAACTGCGAGAAAACGTCAGTATGTACAGACCGGCTTGGATGTGTAATTGATACTTACTAGATCCTCAGACCTTCAGGTACAGCCAGACCGAGCCAATCATAAACATCCTGCAGCAGCTTCTGCAGCATCCAGCCTTCACATTGGATGAATTCGCTTAGCCAGTTCTGATTCTCAACCACCTCCCAGTTTTTACGAGGCAGAGTAATCGTCTCGACCCGTCGTAGAGCCCTTGTGATACCCGTTTCGCAGAGGTCCGGCTCGTGGAGATGGTCTGCTCGCCACCGTTCCAGGCTGTCGCGGTAGCTCGGCAGGTCACCAAACAGGCTCTTAAATCTAGTTTGGCCGGCAGGCCAAAACGTTTCGCGATTGTAGGGTGCAATATCGCTGTCGCGGAATGCCCATGGCATCAGTTTCTCCACATCGCTGTCTGAGGTGGGAGGGGGAGGGGGGTTGGTCAGCAAAAGATAGGATAGGAAACGGTGGTTGGGGGGGGGGGCGAATCCGCGCAACAATGGATTTCACCTTCTTGTTCAGCATCGATAGCTCTCGGTATCAGCTCGTCTAGATCCACAATTTTCGAATGAATCGTTGCAGTGGCCATGTCAGCGGCAGCTCCGCGGGAGGGAAACGAGCGTTGTGTTGTTCAGCTCTAGGCTTCAGCTCCCAGGGTGAATCTGTCATCGCCCTGTTGTCCTATTCAGGACCCAGATTCGATGGTTATCGGAATGCCATACACTATATAACTAGCTCAACAAAGAAATATGTTGGAGTTGAACAATGGCTAGGCGCAGACATGGACAGGAACAGTGGGGCGTAGTCCTCTCAATAAAACCAACAGCCCACCTCTACCCCACAACAAACCAAAGACAAGATGGCCGAGTGGTTAAGGCGTACCGTTCAAGTATCACGTGAACACTTGGTCCCTTCAAGGGTCCAGATCCGGTATGGGGAAACCCGCGTGAGTTCGAGTCTCGCTCTTGTCAACAATCTTTCTTTTTTTTTTCTTGTGGTTTTTTTTTTACTGGTCAGGTCGGGGGTTGGGGGCCCTTCTTCCTTTTTCTTTTATTATTAAAATGATTTGCTATACAGGGCTATCTATGTATACAAGTACGGCAGGTAGGTAGGTATTATCATCAACAAGTTACAACTCCCACTCCACTTCTTGGGAACAAGACCATTCCATGGATTCATCCACTCCCCGCCTAAACTACTAAACTATAAACTCTCACATGTTATGGCATCTAACTAAATACCATGTATAACAAATAAATGTTGAATCGTATTATATTTCTCTTTCTCTCCTCCTTTTTTGATTTTTATCAAGCTGTAATAGAATGCCTCCATCAAACACCAAGGTGACTGGACTGAACTGCGACTAGCCTAGCCTGCTCGCCGTCATGAACAACTAACGATACTCCGAGTAGATGGAAGATGAAGATGGAAATGAAGAGGTAGACGAAGATGGTAGACTTCGGAAGGGGCAAAGGGTGAAGGGTCGCGGAGGTGAGTTGGCGGGGGAGGGTGTGGGGGGGGATCAGAAAAGAATCAGAAAAGAACAAAAAACGTATAAAAAAGTAAATCTGAAAATCCCGCTCTTGACATCCCCTTGAATTTTTTCCCCCTTCCTCCGAAGCTCCTTCCTCCCGATCCCATAAAGTACGATGCCTGCCTGCCTTCTTTAAAAATGAACAAAAGGGAACAGGACAAAAGACAAGGTAGGTAATACATAAAACCCACACCCACACAGACGACGCACGCATACATGTCAGGCGAGGAGCAGGAACCGTCAAAGTCCTCAAACATGTTTGTCCATATCGGCAATAGATAAAAACCTGGCCTGGATGGCGCAAGATGCAAGGTCGAGATAAGAAAAACGCTGGTAGGAACACAAAAGGGTATTATACGGTAGAATGAATCTTCTGGTAGAAGAGTAAATACGCGACCTTGTTATCTCGGACTCCGAATCG
The DNA here is from genome assembly GCA_032988165.1 of Emmonsiellopsis sp. PD_33. NCBI lineage: Eukaryota > Fungi > Ascomycota > Eurotiomycetes > Onygenales > Ajellomycetaceae > Emmonsiellopsis > Emmonsiellopsis sp. PD_33. The sequence goes on from JANTQF010000361.1 coordinate 19,079, forward strand.
GCTGCTTGGCGTGCCCTTGCCGGACGACTCTCCCGAAGGCGAGGCAGCGCCGTTGACCACGGCGGCCATGGATTTCTTGCTGGGATGGCCACTGCTGTTAGTGCCATTGACTTGGCTCCAACCATGTTCGTTTTCCTGTCGTTCCTGCTGCTCCAGGTCGAACTGTTCATAGATATTGCCATGCGGGACCTTATCCGCTAGCTTGTGTTGCTCGAGGGCGGCAGCAAGAACCTTGGGATCTTCCTCGCTTCCGGCGTTTGCAACATCTTCGCTCTTGACGCGACGGATGACGGTGTCGTCGAGACGGATCCACTCGCGACCATCTTGACGGCGGACATCCACCGTGTAGTGGCCACCACTAGCGTTCTTGCCATGGTGGTATATTACTCCAGTAAGGCGGTATTTAGGAGCCCCGCTGCCTTGGGCGGAGAGTATGTTGCGTCGATGAGGTGGGAAGACCTCCTTGGGAAGTTCAAGTTCTAGAGGATATCCAATCTTCTTCCAGATTTTCTGGGTTCCCTTGGTAACGTTGTCGTACTGGAAGCGTTTTAGATGAAGAATGAGGACCGGGGGAAAGCTCTCAATGAAGACCTGTTTGGTAGCGGTAACCTTGGGGCCACGCGATGAGTTGAAATCGCCTTGCATGGTCTCCGGCTTGGTAAGGCCCTTGAGGGCATCGATGATATTATTGACTTGAGGGGAACCAATGTCGAGTTGAAGGGATTGGTAGGGTTCGAGAGTGACGGAGTTCTTGTTTCCGGGTACCCTAAACTCGGATCTGAGCTTCCCACCAAAGATTTTCGTGATTGGTGATTCAGCGGCAATGTGGCCAGATGATCTTGTGACAGCGGGTTTCTGTTTGTGTCCGACTTCTAACCATCCCTCAACGGAAGGCTCTGAATCCACGGATACGAAGTCTATTTCAACTGGGGTAGGGACATCTGATCCAGTTGGGGTTGCTTGCTTAAGTGCTAGGGTGCATTCTTCGTGGAGCTCCTCGAGAAGGAATCCAAGGAATTCTTGAGCATCCTGCTGGTGGCCACGCTGCTCGTTGTTAGCCGTAGAATTCATAGGAGGAAAGGGCGCCAAGAACTTACCCGCATGTCCCGAAAACGGGGAAGGTGTCTAATTACTTGATAAACATATTCCGGAATGAAAGAATCGCCGTATTGCTCCAATTCATTTTGCTTCAACCGTAGTCGCAATTGCTCGACGGACGTTGCTGCATCAATTACCCGATATTCCCTCATAAACATGATCCTGGTGTTGTTATTAGTAAGAAGGACCAAGGTGGAACAGATACTACTACTCACATGGCATCGATTAGTGGAAGATCGCTTTTGAAACTATGAACAGCGCGCCGGCCGATTTTGTCAAGAAATTCATAGAAAGGAACGCAAAAAACAAGAATTTGCAGAATCTAGGCATATGTTAATTAAGCGTCAAGGACGATCATGGGGCTTGGGAAAGCGTACCGAATTCATATAGCACATATTACCTGTATTTACAAGCCCACGGGGCTCAACGAATGCAATTTTATGTCCGGATTGTTCAGCATCATAACCCAGGTTATTAATAACATCGAAGAGCGATTCGCCTTTCGATACACCAAGGCCACTGATTCCGGTAGATGTGGGGGCGGCGTCGCCGCCAGAAGCTGGGGCTTTGGTCCGTACAAGGTCGGCCCATGATTTGGGTTGAGGCTTGGGAGGAGGTGCAGCGGTGGGGGACCCTTCTGTTGTGGGCAATGAGTCCGTTGGCTGTGTCGAAGTAACCTCTACCTGAGATTTGTTCTCAGATGTAGTTGGAGTTGCCTCGTCAGGCTTTGGGGTCACTGGGGTGCGCTGTTTCGTAGCGCTAGTAGGTGGTTGCTTTGCTGTGCTGGGGCTTGCTGGGTATACGGGCACGACGGGCACGACAGGGGCCGCGTGGCGTGTGCTACCCGGTTGTGTGGGGGTTTGTTGTGTTCGAGCTGAGGTCTGAGAAGGGATAACAGATGATGGGGTTGTAGGTTGGGTGGAAACAGACTCCGAGGGTTGATGGGGCGTCGCAGGGGCTTGTGGTTCCGATTCAGCAGGCTTTGATGGCTCGATAGCCGGTGCAATCTCTTGTTCTTCACCCTGAGGCTGGTCCTTTGACGAGGGAAATTGGACTGGTACTGTAGAAGCTTGCAAAGATCCGACTTTCCGTCGTCGTCGGGGAATCTTAGCAGGAAACGGGGCTTCAGGGACGGAGAGCCAAGGAAGCTGAAGGGAAGCACTGTTAGAATTGACATGATTCTGATTTTTACTGCCCAACGGGGTTCTTACGGGGGGTTGGAAAAGCTGTCTTGACAATGGAGTTGCAGCCTTTGTCCGTTCCGGGACGCTGGATGGGACGCTGGAGGGGGTACGGGGTGCAGGGCTGCTGCTGGTGCTGGTATCAAAAGCGGGATCTCTTGGCACCCCTGGCTGGGTGCTAATAGCTGGGTTCGCGGGTATGCCATGGCTATCCGGCAGGGCGGAAGAAGGGCCCGACGAAGGCGGTGGCGTGGGGGAAAACGAAGACTGCAGCGGTGTTGAAGAAGTAGTGTTGGGCTGTGCGGGAATGTGAGGTGGCATAGGTGGTGGTGGGCCAGAGAGAGCTGGCGGAGGGGGTTGCGAACGAGGAGGATATGACGAAACAATCAACGGAGTATATGGTTGATACTGCTGCGGCGGAGGAGGCGGGTGATGGGGCTGATGCGGGTAGTTATACCACTGCTGGTAGTGCTGCGCTGGGTAGGGCGGCAGTGGCCCGTTCGCGTGGGTATGGGGAGGGTGATACGGCATGAAGCCGGCGGCCCCCCGGATACCGGGAGGCCCCGACACGTAGGGAACCTCATGCTGCCTGCGCGGAGGCGGTATGGGAGGCTGGCCGTGGGGCATCGGGGGTAGATGATGGTTCATCATGCCCCAGACGGTGGGTGTTGGACTTCGGTTGCGGCGTCACTGCCTTGACTGTACAGTCAAACCTGACCTAGTTGGGCGCCATATGCGAGGGCGAGGAACAGGAGCTACGGCAAACGGATGACTTTGCAGCAGATCACAAAGCCATTGCCACAGGGCAAGCGTCGGAAAGTGGAAGTGGGAGGAGGCAGACGGGGCCTGGGGGGGGTATGGTGATGGAGGAGGTTGAAGGCTGCAGAAGGTCATGGTTAGCGGAAGAAGATCTTTGTGCTCCACAGCAAGGGGAATTTTTCAGCACCCACCAGCTTCGCAGACTGGGCGCGGGGACAGACGCCACAGCAGAGGAGAGGGCGAGAGGGCGGAGAGGCGAGCAGCAGCGGGAACAGGGCCCAGCAGACGACGAGGCGAGGTGTATCGCTGGCGACGGGGGAGTCTGGGGATGGGATGGGGGGATTGTTATTATTTTTTTCGCAGTCGGCGGCGACCCGAACGAGGTTTGGCGGCGTTTGGCGGGTGACTCAGCAGCCACGGGCGCTGGGCTGCGGCTGGCGGCGTACGGTACAGTACGGGTCCTGGTATTACGGCTGCATCTGACGTCGACGGCAGCTTTCCGGGCGCAAATCCCGCGTATATGTATTTCGCGATACCGTCCCGTACCATACCATACGGCCGATGATTTCATGGCCCTCGCCCCTCCTGCAGCATCCTCCTCCTCTCTCCTCTCCCTTCTCTCCTCCTCCCTCTCCTCTCTTCTGTTCTCTCTCTCCATCGACGGCCGCTGTGTCTCATTCTCCAATGGCCCCTCGGGGTACCAGCCCTGCTTCACCACACCCCTGAGTTGCTTTTCTTTCTTTCCTTTCCCCGCCCCGGGCTGTTTCACTGGCGGCTTGGACTTCGACTCGGAGTCATATCTACATACCACCCAACCCATCGAGACAGCTGCATATACACGCCCTCTTATCTTTCCTCTCTGTTGCCTGTATCCCTAGGCGCCGTGTCTGAGACATGTCGTCGGGCGCAGGCCAATCCTCTGCCCCCTCAAAAGCAGTTAATATCCCCAGCCAACCCTCCCCCTCCCTGCAGGTCCCCAGCAGCTCTGGTATCGAAGGCTCCTCCCAGCGACGAAGTTCTGCTGGCCTGGGCTCTGGCTCTTCTTCCAAGAGCCTCTCGTCTCCAAGAAACCAGCAGGCCCGCAAGAACCAGCACAAACGCCATCGTCGGCCTCGTCTGGATGACGAGGATGCGTTTGCTGAGTCTGTATGTACTCCCTATCTACATCACACTACATACGCTTGGATGACCGTTAGCTCATTGCTTACGTGCACAATAGGCCGCGATGAAGTCGACTACGAGCCGGAAGGGTCAAACCTCCATCACCCATTTAATGAACTTTTCTCTCCCTCCCCGACCACAACACCACCACCACACCTTTCCCCGCGGCACACGGCGGAACGCTACCTGGGGCCCCCGTTCTGGCTATCATGCGGTTGATAAAGCGAGGTAGTTACTTTTCTCTTATCTTAGGGGCTGGATCGCGGACGCTGATAGTAACCAGATATGTCCACGCCAATTATCGATTCATTGTAAATCCGGGGTACAATTATCACGCCCAGGCTACGAATGCTGATGTACATCTGGACTGGGACACGGTGCTGCAGGTATTAGTATCAACTGACACCCAAGCTGCTAGCTGCCCAATCTGCCTATCCACTCCCATTGCGCCTCGCATGGCTAGGTGTGGACATGTCTTTTGCCTTCCTTGTCTTATCCGATTCATGCATTCCACCGACGATAAGAATCCTCTTCCTGAAAAGAAGGCTCGCTGGAAGAAGTGCCCTATCTGCTGGGATACCATCTACATATCTGAGACACGACCTGTTGGATGGTATACTGGACAAGCTGATACGCCTGTTGAGGGTGGTGACGTGGTTCTTAGATTGGTTATGAGGAAGCCCGGAAGTACGCTTGCTCTTCCGCGAGACGGAGCTGAGATACTTGGTCCTGACGAAGATATCCCCTGGTACCATATCGCGGAAGTCCCGGATTATGCACGTATTATGAAGGGAGGCGAGGACTATATGGTTTCGCAATACGATATTGAAATCCAGGATCTCCAAAGGCAGGAACGCGAAGATGAATTGCTCTTTGGTGATGAGACTACTTGGACTCGAAAGGCTGTGTCGGCAGTGAGGGAAGCTAAAGAGAAGGTTAAAGATATTGGTAACCCGCCCATCCCATGTCGGCAACCGGCCGAGCGGCGGCCGGTGCGAACACCTATCACGTTTGAAGAGCCCGCAGAGGGTGTCCCCGAAATGTATCGGATTCAACACCCTGCCAAGTCTGGGCAGAGCTCATCTAGTACTGCCATGACGCCGTCGAATTCGGAGAAAACGAACCCGACCGCGGTAGGAGACCCCCCCGCTCAATCCGACAGTATGGACACGATTTCCTCCGCTATTTTGAAACTGGAGGTCAATACACCCCCCGAAAAGGGAACGGAGACGGCGAATGGCAACCTTGTTCTACCATCAAAAAATACGGGGAAATCAAGGGATACTGGGGGTCTGCCTCATTCCCCTGATGACCCGTTTTACTTTTACCAAGCGCTACCCCATTTTTATCTTTCGCCACTTGATATTCGGATCCTCAAGACCGCATTTGGGGACTATTCACAATTTCCGTCTGCAATCCTCCCCCGTATCGAGCATATATCGACTGGGCATATAGTGGACGACGATTTGCGAAAACGTACAAAATATCTAGGTCATCTCCCGTTCGGCTGTGAGGTTAGTTTCTTAGAGTGCGATTGGAGGGACTTGGTCAGCCCAGATGTTCTTGAACAATTTAGTGCAGAGCTTGGACGGAGACGGAAGAGAAACCACGAAAAAGCAGCAAGAGAAGAGAAGGAGCGTATTAGGGCAGAGAAAAACGAAGAAGAACAACGGTGGGCAGCTACCCGACGTAAACGGCCGAGTATAACAGCCGCGGATCGGCCATTTTCCGAGAATGATTTTCAACCACTGGGGCTGGAAGGACCGCCAAATGCTGGATTCGACCCTAGCGTATCGTCCGCTTCCCCTCCATGGTCCTCTTCAAGGGGTAGAAACCGCCCGTCCTTTACGGCTTTGGCATCGCCATCGGGAAGCCCTCCTGGCCCCAGCCATCGGACGGTCTGGGGGACTGCCGCTGTGTCGTCAACGTCACCACAACTTACATACAGTAATGCCGACCGTGAACCTCACGATGGATGGCTGCAGGACTGGGAAAGAGATATACTAGTAGAACAAGAAAACATACTTGCTGAAGCGACGACTTCAGAGAAAAAAACTCCAGCAGCATCCGGAGGCAAGAAGAAGAAGAACAAAAAGATCACATTGATGTCAACGACTGCTCGACGAGCCGCGTGACCTTGGCTGGATTGGTTATGGAGAGCTGCCCCCCCCCCCCCCCTTGCCCTCTACTGCTACAGCGTTTTCTTTCATAATGTATCCCATCCTAGATTCAGGGGCAATGAAGACGGCATTTTATATACCAGCAGCTTGCTAATATTTATACACTTCTTGAATTTTGTGCTTGTTTCTTTCCCTCCTCTTCCCTTCTAAGGTCTAGGTTGCTCGGTGACAGAGCGACGGATTGGTTGGCCCCTCTGGTTAATTGCAATAGTTGTGAACGTCATGGCAGTTCTACATTCGCGAGCTTCTTAGCGGAGCCAATGCGAATAGTTCGCAGGTGTAAACAAACTTCCCGATTCGGATTCAATCGCAACGCTAGGGCGGCCCTGCGGAAATTTAAACCGAATACAAGGGCATACGTTACCCGTTGCTTACATAAGCAGATATATCTCTACTATTGGCCAATTGGATGGTCTTGGCGTATTGAAACGACGCCCAGGAACCTTGAACCTTGCTCTGCGTCTTTTTCCCTTTTCGACCGCGCATTGTCGTTGAGGACAACTTCATCCTCTCTGTCTGTGTGGACTACGCCAGCTCTCCTCGGGCCTGCACAGCGTCAATTCGCGGCCATCATGACCCTCACCCGCTCCCAGACCGGGAAGACCCCCAAGTACGTGCTGCCCGTTTACCAATTGCTCCCAGCATTTCGCGCATTGCCCAATTCATTTCCCCAGTTCTCCCCGTCCGCCCCCGTGCGATGTCTTAAATAGCTATACTGACACTATCAATTGATCCAGGAAAATCCAACGTGAGGGTTATGTGGAGACTCCCGGCCGCCGTGTTACCCGAAGCCGTGCCTCCATGACCCCCGACCTCAGCGCTGACACCGAAACCTCAGACGCCCCGGACTCTGCCACCTCCAGCCAGGTCTTCACTAGCCCAGCAACTTCCAGGCCGTCTACAAGGAGCCGCACGACCGTGAAGAAGGAGGAGGAGGATGTCATAGTGGAGGAGAAGAAGGCTGCCAATGGCCATGCCAATGGCCACGCCAATGGTAGCGCGACGACGACCTCTGCTCCGAAGAATCACAAGATTGACGATTCCGGCCACTTCGAGTTCGGGGGCTCGCTGGGTTGTCTATCGATGATGATTGGTTTCCCGCTTTTGATGTACTATATGTGGATTGGCGCGACATATTACGACGGTCATCTACCGCTGCCGGAGGAAGGGCAGAATATGCAGGATTTCGGCCTGCACTTGCTCGGCCTGGTGTACGAGGGCGCGTTCCCGTCCGCCAAGGCGTGGATTACCTACTGGGCCTTCTTCATCTTCGAGGGACTCTGCTACCTCTTCCTCCCCGGTGTCTCTCTCGACGGCCGCCCGTTGGAACATTTGGGCGGCAAACAGCTGCCGTATTACTGCTCCGCCTATGCCTCCTTTTACACAACCATCGTCATCGCCGTCGGGCTCCATGTTAGCGGTCTGTACAAGCTATACACTATCATTGACGAGTTCGGCCCCCTGATGAGTGTCGCCATTCTGTCCGGCTTCATTGTTTCGGTCATCGCGTATGTCTCCGCGCGGATTCGGGGTGCTGAGCACCGCATGAGTGGCCACCTGATATATGACTTCTTCATGGGTGCTGAACTGAATCCGAGAATGTTTGGCATTTTGGATTTCAAGATGTTCTTTGAGGTCCGACTGCCGTGGTATATCCTGTTCCTGGTAACATTGGGTGCAGCCGCGAGACAGTATGAGATGTATGGATATGTTTCTGGTGAGGTTGGGCTACTGCTCTTGGCGCATTATTTGTATGCCAGCGCATGTTCAAAGGGGGAAGAGTGTATTATCGCTACATGGTTAGACCCCTTTTTTTTCGCGCAACCTTATTGCAAAGTGAAACGGACCTGGCTAAACTTTTTAACAAATAGGGACATGTACTATGAGAAATGGGGCTTCATGCTCATTTTCTGGAATCTCGCCGGCGTGCCCCTGAGTTACTGCCACTGCACCATCTACCTTGCCAACCACCATCCGGACACCTACAGATGGAACAGATACGCGCTTGCCGCTCTATACGCCGTCTACCTCTTTGTATATTGGGTCTGGGACACCACCAACAGCCAGAAGAATAAATTCCGCCAGCAGCGGGACGGCCGCCTGTTGTTGAGGAACACCTTCCCCCAGATGCCCTGGCGGACGATTAAGAACCCCCGCACTATCACTTCGAAAGACGGGCATGTGATTTTGGCTGATGGGTGGTGTATGTCAAAACCTAACCCCAAGTCTTTTATCTCTTTTACTAACTCGAATAATTCGTTTCTAGACGGCTACGCCCGCAAAATCCACTACACCTGCGACCTCTTCTTCGCTCTCAGCTGGGGCCTAGTCACCGGATTCAACAGCCCCTTCCCCTGGTTCTACCCGATGTTCTTCGCTGCGATGATTAGCCACCGTGCGCTGAGAGATATCCAGCGGTGCAGGAAGAAGTATGGAGAGGCGTGGACTCAGTATGAGAAGGAGGTGCCGTATTTGTTCATTCCTGTAAGTGATAATACTCCCCGGTTTCGATTATGCTGGTGCAGGGTGGATACTAATGTGCTGTAGTATGTTATATAAATACGAATGTCCGCAGGACTGACCTGCCTGATTCTCGCAACGTCTTGATATTGATGTCAACATTGATATCGATATCAATATATACACTTTTTGCTTATTCATGAGGATATATACATGCATCCCAGGACCCTCCCTTGTATTATCTTCACCCAGCAGCTTCTCTTTCATGTATTAATTTGCAGACCATGATACTCACCTTTTTAATGCTGCGCTGCGCTGTTGGTTTATCTTTTTTTTTTTTTTTTTTGTGTTTGGTAAAACAAAACTCTGTATATTTATATTTCTGAGGATTATATTCCCAAATCTTTCTTTTCCTTTTATCTTTTCTCTTCTCTGCATTTGCTTTTGGTTTGCTATAATTCCCGTTGGATGTATGTAGTCATGCATGATGTTAATTTTATCCCACCCACCACAGGGCCCAAGACTATCCTATCCATCTCTCACATTTCCATCACCCCTTTTAACCTCCCACACCATCCATTCAACTTACACAACACCCACCTACCCCCCCCTCCTCCCAAAAACAACCCAAACCCTAACCCACAACCTCTTCCTCCGATCCCCCAACTCCCCCGCCACCGCCCTCATCAAAACCTCCACCTCCTCCCTCTGCCACCCCAACACCCTCGTAAACAACGCCATCGAATACGCCTCCACCATCTCCTCCAACCCGGCCGCCTGATACCTCCCCAGCTCCTTCAACCGCGCATCCTTCGCCCACCCGCCCACCGGCACCTTATACACCACCTCCTGCACATCCACAAACCCGGCCTCTTCCATCCACCGCTTCCAGTGCCGTTCCGTGCAGAGCTCTTTGCCGACGTGGCGGGACGCGGCGATGAGGAGCTCTTGCCAGCGTAGGGCCGTGGGGGCGTGGAGGTGGGTGCCGTCGGTGGAGGTGAAGGTGGTTTCGATGGATTGGAGTTCTAGGTAGCCGTGCGGGGAGAGGTGATGGTGGGCTTGGCGGAGGAAGCGCGGGTAGGAGGATATAGAGCCGGTGAGGGAGCGGGCGTGGATGTAGGTGAATGTTTGGCGGGTTGGGCGGGGGATGGTTTTTGAAGCGGTGGGGAGTGGGGATGGGGAGGAGGTGGTTGTGCTTGAGGGGGAGGGGGAGGGAGAAGGCGAGAGGGTTGTTGCGTAGGACCATTCTTCTTCGAAGTCGTCGATTTCGAAGCTGCAGTTTGGTGGGACCCTGGTTGGATGGGTGTGGTTAGCGATTGGCGGATTAGGGGGGAGGCGAAAAGGGGGCGGATTTACCAGAGGCGTTGGATAGGGCTGAGGTCCGTTCCTATAGCGTGGGGGTTAGTAAGTGGTACTCTCCTTGATCTTCCCTTTAATTACGATACTGTCTTCTCCCCAATAGTATAATGATATCAGGGGATGGTTTCAACGAACCGAGAACTTGCGATTTCGGATGCTGCCTGCATGCCAGAGGAACAAGTTAGCTATTTTAGGGCGTACTTTTCAAATATCCAGTTGCTTTCCAATCTAATAATTCCTACCCCCTGCCCCAGCTTGACGGTTCCTATTCTGAACTTCTGTTCACATTTTTTATAGGGTATAATAGATGGATACTCACTCCGCAAACTCAGCCGCCCAATTCCCCGTCCCCGTACCCAGATCCAACACTCGTTTCGGATTTGCCCCTATCGGGGCTAGGTAGAGATGGCCATTTAAGACGCCGCGGTAAATGGAGTGTTGCTAGTTATGCGAGATGTTGGTTACTGTTTTCGTTGGATGGACGGACGGGGGGAGGTTGCCTGTCCTCCTCCATAGGAGAAGAACGGCAGTGAGGTGTTCGCATTCAACGTACCAAGTCCAAGCGGTCTTGCTCCCTTTTGTCATTTGGCTGGAAGGCAATCGTTAGCAGGACGAAGTGGGCAAGTTAGAAGAAAGAATGATGGAAGCCCATCTCACCAAGAAGTATGCGCCATCTTTGTATCCGTGGTATCGTCGCCCATTCTATCCAAATCGATTTTTAGACATGTCTATCTCCTACTCTCTCTCTTTTTGCCTCTATCCTCGTTTATTCAAATCGTACCTCGAATCTAAACATCGGTCAAGGCACAGTTAGCTAACTAGTTTCTACCACGGGAAGGAGTATGATAGGTCTTGCTGTACCTGTAATTAAATACCGCCGGAGCTATAGAAGTTGTGTAGCTACACCTGCTCATGTCAAATAGAGTCAGCAATCATTACATACTTTTCAGCCCATCAGGATCAGGTCGGGTCTTCATAAGTGGATGGAGACATAGCTTACGGGCTTCCAAATCGCCCCGAGCCAACCATTACTTGTACATCCTGTTACACATCTGCTTAGCAGTTGCCCATCATTCGTTCAGCATATCGAATTCCGGAGGAGTGAACAGTAATGAAACAGAATCAATCATACTTCGGGATCCGAATCGACTTCTAAAGGCCCATCCACTTCAATAATTTGGGTCATTGTATTCGAAGTATCGAATCCTAATAGTTTCTCGACGGTTTGGTGAGAATTAGGCAGTGTTCCCTCTGCCCAAAAATAAAAGATAAAAGGAAGTAAACGTAGGATACAAAAGAAGTATGCGAAAATATAATTCTCTTCTCGTCCTTTTAAAGGTAGAAGCGGGAAAATAACCCAATGGGACAACAAAGAGAGCGAATAGCCTGCCGGTGGCAACGACCAGCGCACCCGCAGTAAGCAAATATGCACGAAATCAAAAGGTAAACATGGAGAGGCCTGTCGATCAATAACAATAAACTTTCTTCGCCCGCCGGTACGCTCGGTTGCTGGCATAATATAGCATGCGTTATTAAACGGTTGTTCGTTAGTAGGTTGACAAAAGGGTGTGTGTGTGACGTATTTCCGTCAACGGAGAAGCATATAGATAGCAATCCATCCCCCTGGTTGATACCCAGTAATATGCGCAGATGCTGAGTGACGTTAAACCAAGAAGTGGGTGTAATTGCAATGAATCAAATTATGCTCCGGCAGTATTCCGTCCATAGGATTGGGGTGGCTGATTTCTGAGAATATGATTTGCATGGTTTTTCTAGCTCCCGGTTGGATCGTTGTATTGAAGGATATGGTTATTTCTGGCGTGAAACCCTGCAAAGGACAGTGGTCATGTATGTATGTTGGTCCGATGTTGATTTCGAAGATTGGACAGGATTATGTATGCGCCGTGGTATACCGAGATTGTCAACTGGCCTTGGCTAAATATAACGAAATATCATCTCGTGTCCATATGTAGGTGCCCGATCAGCAGTGAATTGGCCGTTATGAGGATGCAGGAGGCCAGATGCTGCGAGGCGTCAAAGCGATGCGGTAAAACGTGCATAGAATGCGCACAACGCATACATAATGCTTGTTGCCTTTTGTTTGGTGGATAATATGAAGCACTTAGGAGAACAATAGTGCCAGTTCCCTCTACACCTTTCACATACGAACATAGGGAGTGGAAAATAGGGCTTCCCGTCCGCTCAGCCGTACTCAAGCCACTCGCCGGCCTGTTAGTAGTTGGGTGGGTGACCACCAGCGAATCCGGGCTTTCGTATGTTTTTTTTTGCCCATTCTTGGTACTGTCGGTGTTGATTAAGTACGGACGAAGGACCTTTTCGATGTTTATCTTCAATTGCGCTCTTTGCCTTGAATCCGTTGAAACTCTCGTATCCCCGATTCACCTATTCCCATCACCATCAGTTGGGATGCGAACTCTTGGGGGGAATCACGTATCAAAAGTAAGTTCAGCCATAGGGATTGTTCCCTCTCCTTTCTGCCTCTGTCCCAGTTGTTCGAGGAATCGAGGGAGTATGCCATCTGCTTCTCACACTTCTTGGTAGAATAGAGACATATTGTCCTTGGCGAATTTTCTCGTAAGCATGGCAGTTCTCCATGAAACAGAGGTTTTCGCAGGACTCTGTTTATAGAATTTAGCTGCTCGTTGTATCCCAAATATCGTCCTGAGTCATGCGTTCTATTCGCAACCAATGAACCGGATGAGTGTTCCTAGTAATGCGCCAGGTGTTCGCGGAGGCCTGTACGACAATATGTGTGGCGTAAGTTACCTACCTGCGTCCTGAGACAAAGGAACACATATCTTCCAAAAAAAAAAATCGCGCGTAAAGCGGTTCGCATCTCAGTCCTTGTCGATATCATAGGGGTGACTTTGGAGATTGATGAACTAAACTGGTATAACCAAGTGGTCAGGTAGCTGTTCATAAGCCTACCCTGTTTTTGAGGCTGGTATGTATAAAACCAAACGTCCGCACCTCCTCAAGCCGGCACTCGATTCCAGACAGGCAGGCTACCCCCAAGTAGATGCCACTGTTGCTGCCAGCTGATCTTGAAAACCGCCAGAACAAAGGATTCCCGTCACCAAAGCCCGGCTCTGCAGAATCGGCGCTATGTTCCGGAGCAAGACAATTGGTTTTCAATGTTTTTGTGCCCCCTCCAAATAGAAACGATCCCTGGGTATCCCATTCTGCAGATTGACTGCGCGTGTAACCAGTGCTTCAATGAGCGGACCGTTCGAAGGCGATTCAGGTTATGGGTTTCAAGTCTAACGCGCCTCAACTGCAAACTCTCGATACATTCATCGCTATGCCTCATGCCTAAAGCTGTTGCTCCAGGGTGGCGAGTTGTCAAGCCCTTTGTCAGGAGTGCTGGTTCGTTCCAAGAATGGGAATGGTCGGCAATCCAGTGATTTTGTTAGGACACGGCGGCGCTTTCCGGAATCCATAGCGTTGTGAAGAAGCGGTTCAGTGTTTGAAAGGTCAAGTTAAATGGGATTGTTCCGCCATATCTTCATGATATTCCCTTTCAACATGAAATGTGAAAGAAATAAGGTTGAAACAACTCTTGTTGAAGCGGGAACTTCCTGCCCAGAGACGATGGGTCATGTGACCGCCCTAGCCTCCAGCCTTGCCCCTGAATCAAACCTTCTTTCATACAATCCATTGTCAACATCAGACAGTCAATTAAATACTTTGAAACTACCCTTATTATGGCTACAACAGCTTCTAAAATGCACAAAATTGCCTCCATTACTCATTCTGAGGCAAGAAACCCAGGAATCTTCCATCTTTTCTGGCAATATCCGTTGATATTCACGTCATCAAGAGGCTTCTATATTCTAACCAGTTTGGCCTCCTTTGTGTAGGGATCCAGTCTTTCATTCAACCGAGGGCGCGGTTATTGAATGCTAGAGAAAAATCGCATCATTTACTAGTTTCACACTGTTAAACAGCGCAGACAATATGTCCTAGTGACCTACCACTTCGCAGGATGTTGCCCCTATTTTCTCGTCGTTTCAATTTCTTATATAAACCGAAGGAGAAAGGCCATTTTCTCTGAAATTCCTCGGATATTTTCTTTTTCGTGAATACAGTTACCTATTTATCTGTTTATATATTTCGCGGTCTGCTGGTAGGCTGTGTATTGAATACCCATTTGCGTTGCGGACCACATACGCCGGTCGACGAGGATCTCATATCCCGAGATTACAAAATTCTGCTACTATCTACACTTGAAAGGAGACAGTAAGCCACAGATTTTGACATCCTTATTCCCCTCATTACTCGGAAACGCGTATGTTCATATATACCCATATAAGTCTGGGCCGCCCTTCAGCTGTACCATGCTAATCAAGGCTCACAGGAAATTCGCCATGGTGGAAAATGAACTGTTGGTAGCAGCAAGCTTTGGTCAAAAAGTGGGAGGGGAAGACTTCTCACGCTTCTCCGGCCGTGTCCCGGGAATATTTACACGAGATGATATCTCATATAAGGCATCCGCCTATGCCAAACAGGAGTCATATCAAGAAAAGAGGTCGCATGCATCTAGTCAAACTCAACTTGGCCCAGGTTCTCGAGGAGTTCGCGCAAAATCAGACCCCTCTCTGTGTCCCCCACCACGAACCTCCACGGAAAATTCGGCGAAAACACTCGTCGCCGGTCGGCCGAATACAGGCACCAAAGGAGCGTGGGGACGCCAGTCGGAAAAAATTGCGGGGAGGTCTGGAAGTACTGAGTTTCCAGGAGCAAAGGACCCAGATAATTTCTACCGTCTGCGGATGCCGGATGCACCGGAGAATACATCTAAGGATAGGAGTAAGAGTTGCTTTTCCTGTTTTGGGTAGGCTGATAGATCCAGTATGTATGGTAACCCAGGCTGTTTTTGTATTGAACGGAGCTGATGGGGGGTTTGAACTATAGGTTAAAAAGTCTCTTATGATGTAGTGACAGGATGTTTTATGGTTCTTTAGACCACTTCAATTTACTTTTCTTTGCTAGGAAGGTTGTTTCTATCTTTTTTGCTTTATCTCCTTTTCTAGCAATTAGTTGTTCTTGCATTGTTACTTGGTGCTGTTTATGTTAGGAATGGTTATTTCAGTGTGCTGGATCTATTATTAAAGAAATAAACCTCTTGTTCTGAGCAGTTTTATATTATCTTATCTTATTTAATACATTCAGTAGTTACTATGTATTGCTTATCACCTATTTCATACTGGTTACTTATAGCTATCATTTAACTATTAACATCACATGCACACTTGTCTATATATTTCTAGACAATCCATATACTCTAGCTAAAACATAAAAAAACATACTCTATTATCTGTAAAAGCAACAAAACAATCATAGAGGTTATGGTTTATGTGATCACTTCCATGACCTAGCCCAAGCAGAATCACCTTAGCACCCTTTGATATAGGTAATTTTCCTGTTAACATCAGTAACTTTAAACACAATCTCTATCACAACTTCACCAGTCCTTGAGAAATGATCAAAAATTACCTTCACTACTCACCCTGTAGCATAAAAGAATTCTCCATCTTCCATACCTTATAACATGCCATCACCATTCTCTAGGTCCACATTCTCTGGTCACGCCCCCCTTGGAGAAGACCGGATACTGTTTCTTCTACTTTTCAAATTTCCCTATAAATTGAAGCTTCTCCAAAGTTTCTGTTCCTCAATCTCTTCTAGACACTACGGTTTACATGCCTTTTCTTTTGCAAGTTTACGGTTCCACTGGTACATCATTTTTTGACTATCTATCTCTCTATCCATCGATATAAAATAAGGAGAAAAAGGTAATCTATCATAATTACCTGAAATACCTAAAGGATTACCAGAACCAACAGTGTCATGAAATGCAATTAAATGCATTAAAACTAAAGCAGCTAAAACAAAAGGTAA
>JANTQF010000362.1:0-35140 GCA_032988165.1 Emmonsiellopsis sp. PD_33
CAGGAGCACTCCTAGAGGCATTTATTTATTAAAAAGCACACATATAGGTGTCTATCTAGGTGATATGCTAGTTAGAAGCCACAGCTCCTTAGGCAGTAAGTAGCTAATATATGTAGATTTTAGCTTGCTAAAACAACAGCTAGTAGAACACCTGTGTGCAAGACCAGATCAAAGAAGGATCCAGAGAGTAGGGAACCAGCTGCTATGAATAATAATAAAGAGAACATCATCTATCATCATTGCATTTTGAAATATATGTACCCAAAGAACTTGGAGAGACCCTGCAACCATATCATTAGGTCAAAAAACTCCTGTTCTAATTGTATATAAGACAAGAAATCCTGCCAGGAAGTTCCAGAAGTGCTGTCAGAGAGTGTTACAGTTATACATGCCATGCATGTCTCCTACATGAATACCACAAATAATACTGTTAAGGACATACATCAGACAGACCTACTGAATAAGGTAGAGGAGATCAAGCCAGAGTTGGCAGAGTTGATTGCAGAGGAAAGCAAAGTAAAAAAGAAAAAGAATGTGTAGGTGGTTGTTAGTGGACAAGCAGCAGATTCAGAGCTAATAAAGATAGAAGCCAAAAAAATTACTATACTTAATGTGATGGCCTTCAAACTCAAGTAAAGCAGGGAAGTTGGAGAGATCATGCTCAAGTAGTCATCTATGACTCTTTTACTGATGAAGGTAAATGAATTTCTTGAATTATTATTTTAATCTAGCTAATAAATTATAAATCAGGATATGGAGAAACACCTCAGGGGGATTAGGGGTGCAATGAACATCTTAGAGCATAAATTGGCAATAATGAAGTTCAAGCTGCCCCCCCCCATCCAGGATGTATGTATGATAAATCCAATATGAATGACTTATTACTAATTTATATCTTATTTACATAGTAGAAGTAGAAGTTATCCACTTCCAGGGAAATGCTATTTCTAAGCTCAAAACAACACTCACACCCCTCTACATTTATAACCCCAATAAAAAGTTTCTTAGATGTTCATGCAGAGATGGCACACAGTTTCTTACTTCTGGCTACCATGCCAGAGTCCATCCCCCAATCTAGGGAATATCATGGGCAACACTCTTCAGTTGTCAGACTGCCAAACCCTGGTAGTGTGATTATTAATGAAGAATCAGAGATGGCTATGAAATTAGAGGAGGTAGACAGAGCAGGGGGTATGGAGGTAGAGGAGGGTGAGCATGGTTTTTTCTAGGTTTTTCAGAATGAGTTATAGGTCTGTTTTTTCTTTTTTTTTTTCTAGATATATAGATAGGGATAATACAATGAATGGATGTTCTTTTTAATTATTTCCTTATTCTAAAAATGAAAATATAATGAAATATTAAAGTTCTACCTCAGGGGTGATATATACACAGTAAATCCAATACTCTATAGTTATATCATAGCTCCAACATGTAGAATGGTGGCAGGACAGTGTGGTAATTAACCTCCATTATAATTTACTCTCCAATATATTTGCTAGAGCATTGTGCCAGACAAATTGTTAATGAAATATTAACATTATATTTCAGAGAATAATGAGAATACTGTTAAATTGAGGTTTACTATCATATCATTGCTCTGACATATAGAATGGTGGCAGGACAGTGTGGTAATTAGCCTCTATTATAATTTGCTCTCTAATATATTTGCTAGAGTATTATGCCAGACAAATTGTTAATGAAATATTAACATTATATTTCAGAGAATGGTAGGTATACTGTTAAATTGAGGTTTACTAGCATATCATTGCTCTGATGCATAGAATGATAGTAGAATGAGATGATAGTAGTCTACAATTTCATAAAATAGTCATATATTGTTAAAATCCTTCATGATTTTAATATATACAGATTAAAAGCTTTAACATAAATGGAATATTAATGTTAGATTTCAGAGAACAGTGATTCCACAGTAAAATCCACTTTCCATGGTGATATGATGGCTCTGATTTGTGTAATGGCATTGGAGCTGTCAGAGCACTGTTCTGGTGGACCATGAAAATCCGGTATGGGAGCTATCTGGGAGCAAACAACTTTTCTTGAGGACTCAGATAGCAGATTCCATCCAACAACACGCCCGAAAAATCACAGAGGTTTTGTTTCGGTGCCGCCACAAAATGAGCTGGGCGAATTAAATGTGGCAAAGATATTAAGCTAAGCTAACTAGTCCTCAACATGATGTTGAGTCACATATGACCAAGCCAGGTGCTGATACGGCACACCCTCGTATATGAGGAGGGGTAGGCGGGTGGTTTAAATATTGTTCCCCTCCCCGCCATCTGCCTGTCACTAGACGATTCGTGGACTCACCTTGGCTACGCTGCGACCTCGAATCACGTTTCCTTGCCCTAGAAGACAGAACATTGCCTTGAACGAAGTTGGTGGCAATGTCAACCACCACAACGCCAAAGCCAACGCTGAGGATTGCAGTGGAAGGTTGTGTGAGTTCACCTTGATGTCTCCCGGATAGAAGTAGGCTGACATCAACCAAGGGCCATGGCTCCCTGGATGAGATCTATAGTTCCGTAGCGACGGCATGCGAGTCGCGTGGCTGGTCTATGACAGACTTGGATTTTCTCATCATTTGCGGTGATTTCCAGGGACGTTGATCGAACCGTCTTTAACTATTCGAAGTCGGGCTGATTGTTTCATTTGTAGGCCGTACGAAACACATTGGATCTGAACTGCATGTCGGTTCCGCGCAAGTATCGAAATCTCGGAGATTTCCATGCCTACTATTCCGGAGCCAAACGCGCCCCTATCCTAACTATTGTCATCGGAGGAAACCATGAAGCTTCCAACTATCTCTTTGAGTTGTATTATGGCGGTTGGCTGGCACCAAATATATATTATATGGGGGCATCTAATGTCATCCGCTATGGCCCATTCCGTATTGCTGGCTTGTCTGGAATTTTCAACTCTTCGGATTACCAAAAGCCCCATCATGAACGCCTGCCCTACGATAGGGGCGATATTCGGTCAGTTTACCACGTCCGTGACTATGATGTGGCAAAGCTTCTCCAGATCCGCTCTCAGATTCATGTTGGTGTAAGCCACGACTGGCCTCGGCGAGTCGAATGGTTTGGGGACTACAGAAGTCTCTTTCACCAACGGCCTCATTTTCTGGAGAGCGCGAAAATAGATAGCCTGGGCAGTCCACCAGCGGAACAACTCCTCAATTACTTAAAGCCGAGTTACTGGTTTTCAGGCCACATGCACGTTAAATACTCGGCCACGGTGAAACATGAACCCAAGCTGGGCGATGATATATTTAAGACTCTGTCCATCCCAGATGCCATACAATCTCAGCTCCCGGAATCTATGCTCAAGGCCACTTTAAGGAGTAATAGCACTACCGATAGGCCACAATCCGAGCGAATTACCAACGACACCACTAAATTTCTTGCTCTGGATAAGCCAGGACGCGGTCGTGAATTTCTCGAACTGCTTGAGATTGACTTGCCCCTTGACAATATAAGCAACCCCACAAACCCATATCTCCAAACAACCTCTTCCAATAAGTTTTTGCTATGTCACGACGAGGAATGGCTTGCCATCACCCGCTCGTACGCTGGCGCACTGGCGATCAGAGGCGGTTCATATACTGGGGGACCATGGCCGATGTCTGAGAAGGCGTGTGCGAAAATAGTTGAAAAGAATATGCGCTGGGTAAGGGAAAACATAACAGCGAAGGATATGCTCCTAATCCCTGACAACTTCAAACGGCATGCTCCACCATACGACCCCGCAGAGAATGTCAAATTCGATGAACAACCTGTGGAATTTCCGAATTCACAGACCGACCAGTTTTGTCGGATGTTGGATATCCCAAATCCATTTTCAGAGGTCCGAGATGAAGACAATGGGGGCGATGACGGGATTGTTTTTGGGTAGTAAGCATGTTGGATGATATGTTTTGCGGGGTGAATTGGTTTGTCAAACCTAGGAATATATTGAAACATTATATTGAAGGTACAGTGTGATTTGGCATAAATAGAATTAATTTCAGGCTGAATCTATCAGGAATTACTCTTTCATTGATTTGAGAATAATCCATGCAGTGCAGATCTATGTCTTTCCGACCGAGCCCACCTTTTGCTTGCTATATTAGAAATATAGATAATTGCACCAAATTTCTGAAGAGTCCAGGAGGTGATACATTTAATTCAAATGATTTGCTTTCTGCTGGTCAAATGTTGAGTAATCTGTGTACCCAATGGTGGAGTCCGCAAACGGCCCATAGAATCGACTGCGATCATATTCGCTCAGCGGTAGCCCCGATTTCAGGCGCTCGACCAGATCGGGATTGCTAACAAAGTAACGCCCGAAGACGAATGCGTCGTACTTCCCCGATTCAAGAACGCCCCAGGCATTTGTATCATCCCATCCGCCTCCTGAAATGAATGGGGTTGGTCCAAAGATTTCTCGGAATCTGCTAAGGTCGGTCCCCGGAAGGCCCCATGATTTTAAAAACAAATCCTTGTCTTCATAGCTGAATATTTGTTCGTAGCGCTGTAATCCTAGTTAGAAAACGTCGCAGCAATACAGAGAGATTTGATGTTTTGGGTTGATGACTGCATGGTGTACCTACAGGCTCAATGAAGCTGACATAACTGAGTGCTGGGTGCGATGCCTTTAGGCGCTGGCAAAGATGTGTCCACGTCTCAATTCGGTGCTCGCCGCGGGCTTGGTTGAACAGACCAAAGGGTGAGAGACGGATTGCAAGGTTTTCCTCCCCAATCGTGTTCGCAAGTGCCTCCATCAACTCAAGCACGAATTGGCACCGCTTCTCTGGTGTACCCCCGTATTTATCAGTTCTCTTGTTAATATTTGAGCTGAGAAATTGTTCAGGAAGATACCCATTTCCTGCATGAATCTCGACGCCATCAAAATCGACATCGATTGCAGCCTTCGCGGCGCTGCAGTAGTCTTGAATGGTTTGTTTGATATGACCGTGGGTCAATTCAATGGGTGGGTGGGCCGAGTAGGGAACTGGTTTGCTCGACCCAATAGGGGGATGGGAATAGCACTCGTCGGCGTCATCCCATACACTGGCCGAGGGGCAGACAGCGGGGGATCCTGTCATCTGGGGGATGGTAGCGCGCCCAGCGTGCCACAGTTGGCAGTAAATATAGCCCCCCTTTGCATGAACCGCTTCCACGATTTTCTTCCAACCGGCGACCTGCTCCGGGATGAACATTCCTGGAACTCCAGGCATCCCATTGCTCTTCATTGCTATCAGCATCAGTATTGCTCGAAAGGGACTTAAAATGACGGAAAAAACACACTGACCTCCAATGAAGGGGCTACACCTTCGGAAATCAACAAACCTCCCTCAGTGGTACGCTGTGTGTAGTATTCCACCATTAAGTCGTTTGGCACCCATATCCTATTCGGATTCTCTGGGGTGCTCTCCGCTTGGAGCGGGGTGCCGCGGTTTCGGGTTAACGGCGCAAGCACCACACGGTGTTTGAGTTCAATTTTGCCATTGCCAATCTTCCAGGGTTGGAAGAGCTTCGAATCCGCGCGTCGAGTAATAGTCATCTTGATATATCTTCAGGCGTGATAGTTGGAGAGATGTTTGGGAGAGGCGGGAGGAAGGGAAGAAGTATTTGCGGATAGAGTGAGCCCTGGAGAGAGGGGCAATAGCCCTCAAAAGAGACGAGTGGAGCCACACGGTTGCTGGCTCCGACAATGTTGAATGCGATAAGGCTGGGAGAAGGAGATCTTGGCTTGCAATTTAGGGGGTTCTCCTTTTCGACGGCTTGTTGGCACGGGAGCCCCCCCTTGTCGCCGTTGGAGCTGCCAGGGGGTCTTGCATCCATCTTCAATCGAATCCTTGCCGTTCTTGGAAAGCTGCACAAGCAGCGATGGATAGAGATTTTTAGTTTTGTTTCGGGGAATCGGGAGCAATATCCACTGATAACTAGTCGTTTATTAGGCCCGGTAACTAAAGGATTTATAGTAAAAGTTGATGATCTCTCCACACGATGCAACACTGCCGGCCAGACGAAGAACAACTCCGTGAACGCAGGATTCTGTCCACATCTGCGAGACTGCGAGTCTGGGACCGACTGTCAAGGATTGGCAGCTAGCTAACTAGTTAGTTAGCTAACTAACTTTTAGCCAGCCGGATGGGCCTTGTTTTCCACCATGGCAACTTGGCAGGGGAGCTTGTTGATCCTGCAAAGTGAATCAGGCCATGCCAAAGCTGATGAATCACAGCAATGATGCCTCAGTCCATGCAGGAATTGCATCTGTTGGTTTCGTTTCCCACAAGTTCCTGGCAAGGTATTAGTGCTGACCTGCTTGTTTTGCTTGTGCATTCATACCTGCTGCAGATGATCAGACTGGTAAGTGCATCAATAGCTACCTCCCTCCCTCCTCCCCCCTCTCCCCCCTTAATGCCAAAGGATCCAGTGGGGTTCCTCTTTGATAACTCTTATCACTTTACCTACTAGGGTACTGATAGTCATTATGTCTCCCCTGCATTTCAGGGGCCATCTTAGAGAGTTATAACTGAATATCTCTTATAGAATAATAATATAAGGAAAATCTCTACTCTATTCCTAATACTTTATTCTTACTTGAAGTGTTCATTATTATCTCAATGTAGCTGCCTTGATGTTTATAGCATTTAAAAATTATATTAATGTCAAAAAGAGTATTAGATTCTCTATCTAAAGTAATTCTAAATTTTAAATATCTTAAAGATAATTTTCATACTATTCTCATCACCATATAGATATTATGTATGATGTTTATAACTATATTTATACTTCTATAGGTATATATTAGACTTTTAATTATCAGAGTATTTAAATGAGAAGACTGTGAGTCTAAGTTACTATTATATATTCTTATTTATATAATACTTTTCTGTTGTTAGTTAATGCCTTTTAGAGTTATATATTATATTATAAGTACTCATAAATCTATTTATTTTAAAGAATCAATTAGGTCTAATAAAGTCACTTAGGTACTGTATCTTAGATATTATGCTATAGAAATATTATATATATATGAAAGACTATACTCTTATATTTTATATTTATAGCTCACTTAAACTTTGCTTAATTTTTAACTGCTCAATCAGACACCTCTGACTGAATCTTTATATGAATGTTTATTTATTCTAATCTCATATAATTCTCTTTTATTTATATTATATAATCTTATGATTTCTTTTTCTTTTTTCTTTCTTCTCTAGTAATTATAATTTTGATTCTAGTATATAGCTCATACAATCTACTTATTAGAGTGCACCCATTATATTTTGTAATTATTCACTTGATTTCTCCTTAGAGATTCTTATTATATTTATTCTTAGAATATAATTCACATATATAGCTGATTCTTTCAAATATAATTTATATATATAGTAAACTTTTCTGAAATACAACTAGTTCAGCTCTATTAGATAATATGTCAGTGAAAGACTCTAAAGTTCTAATAGTTTATATTAATATCTCATGAGATTTTCCTCTGAACTTTTTAAATCCTCTGAACTTTCTAAATTCTCTGAACTCTCTAAATCTAAATAGTTTTTTAAATTCATTATAAATATAAACTCTTCACATAAAAATAGCATCTTTTCTTAGAGCTTTAATGTTGAATTCTGAAACTTCATTCAGCAGCTTACAAATAAAATTAATCTTATTATTAAATAAAATTATATATCTATATTAACTTTAGCTTCTGTTCTAACTTCTACTTATTTAACTACTCCTTTTGAAGACTTCTTAAGACATCTAAAGGAAAGGCTCACTACTCTTAAGAAATTCATGGGTGAATAAATCTCTGAATACCCTGCCTGGCACCTCAATGTAGAGGCTAAAATTACTTTGAATAGCTTTATAATTAGATCTCTTATTAATTAGATTTAATATATTTATATCTAACTCTCTAGCACTACTATCATCTGATTTTACTCTTAGATGAAGGCTAATACTAAGCTTATTCTTATAATTCTTAATGTTATTCTCAATTAGCTTAATATTCTTTTCTTTAATCTCTCAGTAGCTCAGAAGGCTCTAATCTAATTATATAGTATTTATCAGAAGATTGATTTACTTGCTATCTTTCTCTCAAAATTTAATTAGAAGATTCTGGAAGCTGATAGTCAGCTATGAGATAATATTATTAAGAAGATTTTATTTAAAAAAGTTATTAAGTTTGAACTTTTATAGTAGATACTAGATCATCACCTCTATTAAACCTTTTATATACCTTAAATATTATATAAAGCTCTATGATAGAAAGAATAGAGTGCAGACAAGTCCAAGTCAAGTTGATTATATATACTTTCAAGTTGAGTTACTCATAAATCTATAATCTTTTAAGTCAAGTTTGAGCTAAATATATATTCAACTCAACTCAATCCAAGTCATCAATGAGAACTCTCAAGCTAAATATTTATTAAATAACATTCAGAATTAATCTGAATAATTTCAAGTTAACTTGAGTCAGTACATGAGGATTATTTTCATTATATTCTAACTAGTAATCATCCTATCAAATATTCATATTAAAATTTAAAAATTCTAATACTAATAATCAATCTTCCTTTTTCTTCTGAAAATACCCTTCTATGCTCTATGATGCCTTAGACTTCCTATCCCTTTTCCTTCTCTTTTTTTTTGTAGATGACCTCTCATTCTCATCATTATCCTCCTTTTTCTCACACTTCTCATCAGTCTTTTGATCCTTACCATCTCTTTGCTCTCTAACTGCCAGAAAGACCTCAATACTGTCACATAAAATATTAATTATTTCATTAATCACTGAATTCAAACCCACTTCATCACTCTTCATACTCTCATTAATTTAAGCATCTAAATCTTCTTTACTAATCATACTACTCATCACATCATCTATAATATACTCTATCTTAAATGTAAGTTATCATTTACACATTACATTCTACATATTATTACTTATAATGTTCTCCATCTTACTACTACATTATTATTTATGAATCACAGCCTTATTATGTATAAGTTGTGTAGTATCCTTCATTTCATCTTTTAGTTTTTCTTCACACTTTATAATCTTCATCTTATTCTCTATAACATCCTCTATATTCTCATTAGAAGGTTGTCCCTGGACAACTATTATCATCACAGTACTCTCAGGCTTATAAGGTTATTATCTATGAATAACATTTCACCCACACTGTGATTTCTAAGTCTTCTTAGGGGTATTCTTCAGTATGAGTGGCACTAGTATTCTACTGATTTTCTTGTAGAGCTCTTTCCCCCACATCAACAAATTGGATATCTCAAGATTTAAAGTAGTTAGATTCTCTCATTCTAACTAATCTTCTCTCTACCCTATGAGAATATTTAAATAATTAATAGCTCTCTCTGCCAATTTATCTACCTGACCTATCTGGCCACCCAACTACATAGAGATGTCAGAGATTGCTTTTCTCACAAAATTCACATATCAGTATCATTGAAATGTATGATTAATGATTAGTACTCATACATAAACATCTCTTTTCTGACTCAGGCAATATATGCATGCTATAGTCTGAAACATCATATTTAAATTATGCAGTAACTTGATTAAAATCATTGTCTGATATCTACTTAGCTGCAGATTAGCACTAAATCCTCTCATGCAATTAGTTATAATTAATACTTTAGTTCTCTCTAACTCCTTATTATTAAAGTTATTAATAATTATATTCTATTCCTTCTGCATCATACTCCCCCTCAATTATGTCATCTCTATATTAAAATTGAAGCACACTATGAATGCTAGCCACACAGCATTCAATTTGTGAGTAAATAATGCCATCTTTTCCTTATCAATCTCACACATTTTATATAATACTTTTATTAAATAATGAGTAATAAGAGACATACACATCAACTTTATATATCTATTAAAATGAGTTAATGAAATGACATAATGATAGGCATCAGCTGAATAATAATAATATAGAAAGAATAACAGCCCAAAATTTAGTTGAAAAGCTAAGTTTTTGAGAGTAGCTACTCTTATCTTCTTTAATCTTACATGTTTGTGAAACTCTAAGATTTTTAGAAATAGTAATATAACTTGCAAAGCACATACTCTTATGTTATCTTGAATAGTAGAGTCAGTACTGTCATTGAGTATATTTAGTGTCAATAGTTGTTTCATATGCTTGAGGTGAAATACATAATACTCAAATTACTCCTATAAGCTCATTCAGAGCATCACAGTGTTAATATATTTTAAGGAAATGGCCTCCCCAATCTACTAACCATTAATCATAATCTATTATAATCTTTAAATTAATGTTATTTTCAAAAGCTTCAGAATAACAACAGCTGCAGTGTCAGGTTCCATGTGACTATTAGTTGAAAGTTATTATATATAAAGTGGATTAAAGAGTTCTAATTTCTCTTCCTCTGATGATGCTAATTGAAACTTATTGATAATTAGATACTTAAAGAACTTCTTAAGATCTGAATAATATATTTAGAGGTCAGTCAGATAAAATAAATATATATAGTCATAGAAATTGTGAGTCTTATTTAACAGTGGAATAGCTAACATCACTCAGAGAAAGTCCAGCTTGAGTAGCTTCACTGCACATGAAATCCCAGAGGATAGATGATAGAGATAATGCTCCTTATCAATAATCACTCTATACACATAACCTGGGAATTTTAAATGATATATGATAATATACTTATTATATATAGTTATCTCTTCAACTAGCAGTAGATCTTTAGTTTCAGGGGCAGCAGGATAGGAGTTCTTATTATTTATAGATGAAGAATTGAGTATTAATAACTTATTATTCATAAATAATAAGGATTTATTATTAATAATCTTCTATTCCTTACACATTTCCTTTCATTTTAAATGTAAATCCATAGAAAGGACATTCAATTCATTATTATCCATTACAATGTCTCACTTCTTTATTATCTTAACCTTAACAAAATACTTTCAGAATGTAAAATGTGATATAATAAATATCATCTAACTAGAATCAGTGATCTTATACTTATAAAGAAAGGACTTCTCTAGATGTGTTAGTACCTCTATCATTACTGCCTCTAAAATGCAATGTAAAGAGAATACTGGATTATTTCTATAGTAAAATAATCTTATAAATTATAAAGATAATAAATGCAGAAAAAATCTACTATAATTACTTCATTATGATTAAGTAGTAACTGATAGGATCATTATAATAATTAGCTTGATTAGCTCTTTACCATTCAGAACATTAACATTTCATGCCTTCAAAATGAAAGATAATATAATCAATATCTTTTTAAGACTTATAGTGTCTACTAGGATCTCAGCATGCAGGGTTAACTTACTATTTTGAATCTTTTGAAAACTTTTACTTTTCATTTCAAATATTACTATTATATCATTAACCTGATGAGGATACAGCTTTACAGACTGTAATATATTTAAAGTTAACACTTAATCTTCCTTCATACTTAACATCATTAATGTATTAGTAATTATGGGTATGTTGTAGCAGACATAAGATAGCTCTCTTATCATTATATAGTTAACTTCATTATATGCATATAGTGCCTTAACTACCTTCTCATTCATTATACTATCCATTATAATCTCAATGATGTTTAATACTTTCTGATTCAGATTTTACAGAGGTGATGGGCCTTCCATTCAATGGTCCTCCTCAGTTATTATATACTTAATCATATATATATATAGCTCATACTTTTAATGATATATTATTAGTACAAGTTTTGCTTATAGATTCATTTTAAGTACATTTTCCTCAGACTTATTATCCTCAAATAATAAGTTAATTACCTTAAGAGAGTTAGTTGCATCATCAACTTCCTCTTCATTATTAGAGGATAAATCCCAGTCAAAACTAAGATTATCTATATTATTTAGAGCCTCAATGGGTTCTTACATAAAGTTATTCTATTTCTTAGGGAGAAGCTCATTAATATATGTCATTAGCTTGACTGTATTGTTTTAAACTCATATTTTATTTAATATTACTAATCACTTATTTTACTTTTATTCTACATAAACATAAATCTAATAACATAAAAGTGCATAGACCCTATAAAAATCCTCTAAGTTTAGTAATATAGCCTCAGCTTTAATATTTAGTATATAGTAATGGAAGAACTGGTCTTCATTCTGATTAAGCACATGAAGATAGATATTAATGATTATTAGAAATGCATAGTATTTCATAATATTTATTTTAGTGATATTAAATAAGTCTCAAACTACCTACCAGTTAATTTCTATTATTAAGAAGACTAAGATTTATGTAACACCTGGTGTCATATGAATCAACTCAAAAAACTTTAGTAGAAATAGTATTATAAGGTCTTTTACCCTTTATTTTATTAATTCTGGTAGGGTTATCCAGTCATTCCCATACAGTACAACATACTTCTCAAACAATAATTAATTTTTTATGAAGAGTAAATAAAGAGTATTTATATTGAAATAGTTCTTCAAGTAATCAGCTATAAATCCTTAATTCCTGTAAAATTCAGTACATTTAAGTTCAAACTCAAAGTAATAAATCTCTTTTAAAAGGAAATTACAGGCTCACTTAATATCTTCAGTAGTGATTATTATCTCAGCTTTCTTCTTTCTTAATGCTCTTTTACCTGTATTTCTACTGGACTGTGTAGTGGATGCCTTCTGAGTTGTTATCATTTTAGGTGCTGAAATAGAGGCTTATTAGATGTTGACTTCTTTCAGAAGTAGAGATAACTAACCTGTATTAGAAGACTTTAAACCTATGTTAGAAGGCTTCAAATCTGTGTTGAAAGACTTCAGAGGGTTCATTATTTAAAACTAGTATTTAAAATAGTTAGTTGATGTTTATTTCAAGAGATAGTTTATTAAGAGAGGTTATTATCTATGAATAATAATCACATTAAAAATATAGTTATTCATAGATAATAATATAGAGATGTCTAGTATAAAATATTATCTATAGATAATAGATGTAATAAAAATACTGTCTTAGTAGTAATATTAGTATCTCTATATATTTAATCCCTATAGTTTGTTAAAATTATAAAGAGTTCTAGGATTGAAGTTGTTATCTGCATTCAACAAAAATTTACTATCAGTTCAGAGTTGAGTACTTACCCAAAGGGTGAAGTAAAAAGTGTTATAGAGAATTTAAGGATATAGTAGAGAACACTAGATAGATAGTTTCATCAGTAACTTTATTTACCAGTTAAAATACATAAGAAACTGAGAGACTAGGGAAAGCTACTTACTCTCTTTACTCATGCAATCCCATAGAATCCACTATTCATAACTAATAGGCATGGTAAAGTGAGTTTGCCATGCAGCTAAAACTGGCCCATGTAAAGCTTGTTTTGCTAAGTCACATTACAACTGACCCAGTTCCCTAGCAGCAAAGTAAGGGAGGGTATTAAACATAATAGAGCTATTGAGAAGAGGATAGTATATCAATTAGTATAGATATAAAAACTTATCTATTAGAGATAAATATATAGATGTTGATAACTTAACAGTGAGAATATTGTAAAGTGTAAGAGTAAGAAGAGGAAGAAAGAGATCTTTAACTCTCAAGACTCAGTCTAACTCAATCTGATATAGTAATATGAACAAGGAATATAGCTAGATCTAATAAAGTTAGTTTACTAAGAAGCTTTATATTTCTCATCTAGAGATAATAAGCTCTAGTTGCATCCTTACCACATTTAGAATAGTCTGATTTATCTTTATTTATAAATAATAAAGCTACTCTGTTAGTTTTATGCTACTTTCAGTACTTATCTTCTTAACTAGTAGTAAGTATATTTTAGCATCCTTTTTCTACTATCAATAAAAAGTTTTGAATATTTCCACATGAGGTCATCAGTTGATTAAATCTGAGTAATGAAAGAGAGATACTAAAATATCCTTACTACTAGTTAAGAAGATACTCTATACTTTATTTAGTATATTAATATAATAGTTCATCATTCAATGAAGACAAGAGTAATATTAATTTATAGTCTGAATGTAGGGCTTTCTAATACAAGTATTATTATTTTCATTGTTAGTAGATTGATGTTTACAGTGGTCATGATGAAGAAAATATATATATATAGAGTAAAATATAAAAAATATATATATATATCTATATCCAGGTCAACATGCCCAACTCACCCTGGATCAGCAACTAAGAGAATAAAGCTTTTACTCTATCATAATAGAGTAGAACCTCATACTATACCTATAATATTATTTCAAAGTCTATTATCCTCTGCTGATTATACTCTTATGACTTACCCTATCAGAGTGTTCTGAGGTAGTTATTAGTAGTCACATGGTTTTTAGTTCTTATTAGCTGTCTATTAAGTATGGTTTTATTAATATTACTATAGTTCTTCTCTAGATTCAGTGGTCTAGTAGTTTCTTCCTTGACATTCCACAATTCTCTTTATGGAATTCCACAGAACAAACTCTAGGATTTGAATTCAGTAGGGACTTTTTTTTCTCTTTAATTATAGTCTTACTGTATGTAGTAGTTATATAGTTTTTAATTCTTATTAGCTATCTACTAAGTATAGTTTTATTGATATTACTCTAGTTCTTCTCTGAGTTTAGTGATCTAGTGGTTTCTTTCCTTAGAACTTAATGACTCTCTTCATGGAGTTTCAGGGAACAAACTCTAGAGTTTAAATTCAGTGGGAACTTTTTTTTTTTAGTTGTAGTCTTACCCACATTTAGAATAGTACAGTTTATATTTATCTATAAATAATAAAGTCACCCAATTAGTCTTGCCTGAAATCATTAGTTATAAGATGAACTGTTATTTTAATCATCTTTTTTATTATCTTTATTAGTTCTGATATTCTCAATCTGTCTGTGGGCTACAATAAAGATAAATGTATAGCTATAACTTAGATAATATCTTTACTGGAGATTTCATAATAGTCTAGTGAGCATGTTTGATCCTAATTTCCTTTACTTAAATGCAACTCCAGCTATTATCTTTTTGTTGAAAATTCAGGTTTTATTAATATTATTACTGTACATCTTTATTGTCCTTAAACAAAGAAATCAGCTGAGTTAGTGTCAATCTTGTCTGCAGATAATAATAATGTACTTACTAAAAATCCTATTTCTTTAAGACTTATTAATTACTTTTATGATGATCTAATAACTAATGCTATTCTATAATTAAAATTTATATGGCCAGTGTGGTAGGCACTTCATCATTAATGATAATAAGCAGTTTTATGATCCTCAGGCCCTATTCTGGGTTTCAGCCTTGTGTGCTTAGTCTTAAGAGTAATAGTATCCACTTCACTACTTATAATCCCATCATGAAATGCAACTTTAACATCTGAAAGAATCTCTAATGAAATTAGTAATAAATAGTTCTACAACTTTAAGACCCTCTTTCAGCTAATCATATTAGATCTAGAGACTAGTAATATCTATATCATTCTGATAGTAATGTTACTCACATTATGCTCATCTATAGATCTAGTATGTATAAGGCTAGTTTTACTGGTAATAATGCTTTCTGAGTTATTTTCTGCAAGTCTTCCAATATTCCTACTACATTAATTTATATTTAATAAGAACATTATCTGTTTCCTACTATTAATCTCTATTAGCTTCAATTATTAATCATCCTCACCATCATGGGTAAATATTCCTCTATATATGCTAAGGTTAGATCTATAACTAACAGCATCTAGTATTATAATTAGTATGGGCCAGAAAGACTCCTATATTAATGATGAGACACAGTTAAAGTGTGATATTCTCACCCTAAGATAATTTACCTTATTAAGTATAATGTCATCACAAACTGAGATAATATGAAGAAAATCTGGCATCACACTTTCTATAATAAACTTCATGTTATGCTAGAGGAGCACACTATTCTATTAATTGAGGCTCCTATCAACTCTAAGTTTAATTATGAGAAGATGACTTAAATCATTTTTGAAACCTTCAATACTCCTACCTTCTATATCTCTATCCTGGCTGTGCTCTCTCTATATGCTTCTAGTCATACCACTAGTATCATACTTAACTCTAATAATAGTATTACTCATATTATGCTCATCTATAAGGATTTCACCCTCCCCTACACCATCTTCTATATTGATATAGCTGGTTATGAGCTAACACATTATCTTATAAAGATTCTTACTAAGCATAATTACAGCTTCTTCACCACTACTGAGCATTGAATTGTCTGTGACATCAAAAAGAAGCTATAGATGTCACTCTTAACTTTTAGTAGGAAATTTAGACTACTTTCTAGAGCTTTAGCTTAAAGAAATCTTATAAGCTTTCTGACAGCTAAATTATTATCATTGGCAATAAGTAGTTCTGCACTCCTGAGGCTCTCTTCTAGCCTAATATACTAGGTCTTGACAGTAGTAGTATCCATACTACTACCTATAATACTATCATGAAGTGTAATATTAACATCCAAAAGGATCTTTATAGCAACATTATTATGATGTGTATTTCTCTTTTCTTTATGTTAAGATGTTACTGACAACTATTAGTTTAATAGTACTATTATATATTCTGATATCTTCAACTATATATAGAAGGAGATCACTACTCTTATTCTCTCATTAATAAAGGTTAAGATCATTGCTCTCTCTGAATATAAATACTTCATATGGATTGATAATTCTATCTTAGCCTCCCTCTCAATCTTTCAGTAGATATGAATCTCCAGATAGATATATAATAAGTTAGGATCTTCCATTATCCATTACAAGTACTTATTATAGTATTTATTATCCTTAGATAATATTTAGCTGACTACTAACTCAGTTATCTACAGATAATAATATACTTGCTAAAAACCTATTTCTTCTAATTGTGAAGTGATTGATTCATCATCTTATATGATTATTACATAACTTACTCTTTAGCAGATATTAATAGTTGTTAATTTAATTAGTAAAGAAGATTATATTAGCTAGTTAGCTAAGGTTGTCAGCTTCATTACATAAGTTTATCATAAAGATAACTAGTTATTTAATTCTTAAACTTGCCTCTAATTGTTACTATATCATCATTATTTCTCTTCATCTACTGTAGATCTTATCAGCTCAAAAGCAACTAACCTTCTTTTCTAATGGAACATCAAAGTCTAAATTCACCTTTAGTAGCTATAATATAGGGGCTTTAGACTCCAATGCAACAAATTAATGTACAGCAAGCTAATTAAGATGCTGAACCTCATATACCCACTCTACTTGAACTTTTTAATTTATATTAGCTTAGATTAATTTCTTCTAGTTTATCTTGCTTTCAGGAAAGTACTACATTAGTCAATTCAGTTGAGAAATTTAATGACCATATGAACTGCATCTAGTATCCTCATGGATGGTCATCCTAATATTAAAGAAAGACTCTAAATGTAGGAGAATAGATTAACTACAGTCAGATTTATAATATTACATTATATGATGTCTTTAGCTAGAGGCTTCAGATTGCAGATGATGTGATTTCATGTAAGTACTATATATAATGTGTTATACTTTAATGATCTCTACTAACATTAGAAAATTACAGAAGTCTGAGTCTCACCTATCATTAAGATACTTAAATAGATATTATGTAAAGATCTAACTTTAAAGAATCTAGTTATTAATCAGTCTTTCTATATGCAATCAAATATAGATGCAGCAGAGAGTCTTGGCAAATATCTGATTTTATATTTATTATACTAAGTTGAAGATATACTACAATTTATTGATTTATATTAAGAATCAGCCCAGAATGCAGTGATCATTCAGACTTAAGGATTTACCTTACAGTACTCATATACTTAGTGTGCTGAAGGATCTGGGCCATTCAAAGATTATCTTGTATTATATGATTTGCTGAATGATATATCTACTAGTGGTAGAGCATGTAGAAATTACTATTTTAGAGGTAAAAGTACAAAGTGTAGCCTTTATAAGCACTAAAAGCATTTATCCTCTAATAATTCTTTAGTAGATACTAATTATAATTACAGTTGATGATGTGAATCAGAATATAGTTATATATCTAATAATTTAAATGCATTCATAAAGGGTGAGTATTAGTTTATTATGCTAATAAAAAGAATTTTTTGGATGACTATCTGGGAAGATTCAGAAAGTCTGAGACTCCCCTTGGAATTATCTTATTCTTCTCATTATCATCTTGAAAAAATTTTAATATTAAAGGTTATTCATTTCTCATTATTTTCTAAGTTTAGTATCTACTTCTTGCACCTTTCTATTATAATTATAGAAAAATAAGTCAAAACTTTGATTCCACCTTTTCCTCACAGTTATAACTCCCTATTAATAACTTAAGTAATATTAATTTATTAATACTATCATAAATTAGTACATCTATTCCTCCTTCACTGAAATGAATTGATTATAATAATTAGTTTGTGATTTATTCAGGGGCAAAACATTCAAATCTCAAAGTTTTTAAATGATAATGGAGGTTAATAAAATAGGTTAAGTACTCTAGGGGTTCAAAGCCCTTCATCTGAGATTCTATGTGATATATGGTAAAAGTATGGTAGTTCTTCCAAGAGGACATCATAATAATAAATGGGGAACCTATAGTGTCATGTAAATACTATAATAAATATTTTGCTCACTTATTACTAAAGAGTAGGATAATAACAATAATGAATAATCATATCAAAAAGAGCTAATACTATCAGAGGCAGGCAAGATTTTAAGATATGGAGGATGTTAATTTAATAACATCACAAAGAAAAATATCACAACAGATAATAATAAATATTCTTTTTATTTTTAAGGCTGTAGTAGGAGTTTCAGGGCTTCAGCTAACTGTATAAGATCAATATGATTAGGAATAGTAGCACAGATGATATTAAATTCACTAAGAAGAAATTCTAATAAACTTTAATAGAGATTTTAGTCTCTACATGATTACTCTTTCATTTTGTGAATAACTTTTACTTTCACTAAATAATCTGAATGTTATGATCCAGTGCAACCATATCTAGTACATTGTATATCTCAAAGATTACTGATAAGCTTATGAAAGAGGGCTTCTAATAGATTCTTAATCATATACTTACTGAGAATTATATCTCTCTTGTTCTTAATGGCTGGATTAGCCCATTCAATGATGTATTTATGGTAGTGATGTGGTGAGAATCTACTGTCAGGTCAGATCAATTTTTCACTGAGGCTTTTTACTGTCAAGTATAGTTATAAAGATAGATATTTTCCTTTCATTGTAAGACTTCATTTGTTCATTTATAGTTTTCTCATGCAAGTATGTGCTTTTTTGAGATAGATTTTTTATTTTCTTTTGTATTATCTCATCATTCTATTACTATGTTATTTTGTACTATAAATTGCCAATACATTTCTCCACTTCAATATTAATATTAATTCTTTTCTTGTGTTTGTCACTGCTCTATTTAGTGCTACTTGATGTGCACACCCTGTCCCTGCTTCATTAGTGTATATAATTGGAAATATGAATGAATGAACAGATAGCAGTATTAATACAAATAACTATGCTGAGTTCCTTTTCTCTTTTTCCTTTTTTTTTGTTGAGTGTGCTGCTCAATGCAATTCTCTTATTTCAATTTGTAATAGGCCTATTTAGTTGGAGTAGGCCTACAGTCTTGCAGCTGTGCTAATAGCAATACTATCAGAAGAAAACTTTGAAGAATAAACCTACTGAACTATTAAATCCATCAAGCTGTTCCTCAATAAATGCAGACTCTAATGAGAAGAAAAATTTATAGTAGATCTTATAGTTTCTTTTCTTCCTTGAGTCTCTAAACCTCTACCTGCAAAAAGATACAGATATTATCATCATTATTAACCTATTTCTTATTTACAAATAAGAGCTACTTATCTATTTATTTCTCCATTAATATATGTCTTCTAAGTATGCTCAGTTAGACTTCATCACATATTATTAAACTCAGTCAGGAAAAGTACTAGCTCTACTGCTAATAATTAAGATCAACAGTGAGAAGATGTCTAGCTCTACTAATTCCTCATCAAGCTTACTTATATTTAGTAGTGCCTTGCCTCCTAAAAGTAGAATAATTTATTAGTAGCTTGTTATACCTATACTGGTTCCTAGATTCCTTGGAGCCCTCTCTTTTAATGGGAAGGATGTCACTTAGTTTGTTAATCAGTTTGATGCTGTGCTGAAGCTGCACTATGTTTCTAAGAATGAAGTCTTGGCAGTGTTATGCAACTATTACTTTATAAAACTATAAGGTTATGTAAATTGGCTGGTAAAGGACCTATAAATCTGAATGAAAGTTAAGGTCAGATTGATATTAGAGTTCTAATAGAATGATACTTATCAGTAGATGTACAACTAAATCTATCTGAATATTCTATCTAGTTTCAAATGATTTTTCAGCTAAAATATTCTCACTTTCTACTATTAATTCTGTGTCATTACTGAGCCACTGATTAGCTAAAATGAAATTTAGAAATCTCTTATCTACTAGTTGTTCTTATGAGGTCTGCCTGATAGAGTTCATAAGAAGGCTTTTTATAAGGTTAGGTTTGATTAAAATAACCCATCTAAGTGGAAGATTTCAAAGGTTTATAAAGCTATAGCTGAATCTCAGGAAGTCAAGAAAAAGATAATCTAGATGATCATATTTAATCTGAGTTCCTATATGATACTATCTACTTAGTTATCTTCTACTCAATCTATCTTCAATCTACCTACTCTAGCTGTACTAAGACCTCAAGTGGCTTTCTCTGTGCTACCTACTTCTTCTGATTCAGCTTCAAGAAATTTAAATGATAGCTTGCTTGAATCTCTCATCAACTAGATGGATGTACTATTACTGGCTATTATAGATTTCTAATAGTAGAGAAATATATAATAATCAGCTGTGATGTCACACATTTTCACCCATCAGAGATCTATTAATTCTACTCAAAATCTTATAAACATTTCTTATTATAGGATGTAGCATGACTCTAATAGTTCATATTAATCTTAATCTAGAAGCATATTATAATATGATCATCCTCTTTGTGTCTGTTAGAGTTGTAGTAACTCCTCTTATATGCTCTCTTAGTGTCTCCAAATCAGCAAGCTAATTGACTAGGAAAAGATTCATTAAAATAGAATGAGTAAATACTTTAATGAACATATAATGCAGTATGACCTAAAGATTAATATAAACTAGTATGAACCACACATCATCATTATTAAGTGTACTCTTAAGTAGAGATCTGCACCTCTCATTATCTCATTAGTAGTAAAACTCTGCAATGATGATAGTATTTTTGTTTTCTCTGATAGTAGCTTATTACTTACAGTTAATTTTATTAGTATATGTGATGTTGGGTTTGAAAGCAGTGCAGAAGAAGATAACTTAAACAGTAAAGTAAAAGAGATTACTAATATAATAGTTACTTAGACTACTGTAGGAAATAGTAAGGGTAAAGAGTTAGCTACTAATAAGAATTGATCTACACTCTCTAGCTGGATTGAAAAGGAGAAAGTTCTACCTTCTACCTATTCTTAAAGAGTTGATTGCTATTTAGATGGCTCCTAAAAATTAATTTTATTTGCTGAGGATATTATCTTATCTTTATCTAATCTTAATGAATTATAGACTCTTCTTGATAGTCAACTTCAGAAAGAAATGCTGACTCAGCTGATCAATAAAGCTATACCTAATGCTAAGATGACTAAAGTGCCTGAGATCTAGAAGAAAATCATCCTCTACTATCTTAGAAAGTCTAAAGAGCTGAAATTATCTACTAAAATGAGAGATAAGGAGAACTATGCTACTACAACCCAGACAGTCTTTGAGAAAATTATATATCAAGAGATCACTAAAATTTAGCTTAAGGATATTATAGTCTACTCTGCTCAGTTATAGTAAATATTCTTTCAGAATCTTTCAGCTGAAGTTTAATAGCATATAATTAAAAAAGAATCTACTAGAGTCTTCTTTGTTTAGCCCTCTCATCATATCTCAGAATATGATCCTTAATGAAATTTGATGTTTATTGGCTATATTAAGTTTTCTATTAGCATTGAAAAGGGTCAGACTGAAGCTATATTTAATAGCAGGGTAGAGATTAACTGCATGGTGAAGAGTACTGCCTTGAGTCTCAGTCTGATTATCCAGAAAGATACTCTCAAGTTAATTCTTAGTACTAGTAGTTAGCATAGTGATATTATTGAAATCTATAAGAACATTCTGATTCATATTGAATCTATATCTATGCCTTAAACCTTCTTCATTCTAGAGTGTGGTTCCCATGAGTGCATTTTAGGCTGCCTCTATGAAAATGTGACTTGATTAGCACAACAGATAGATAATGTGAGTGATGTTACTATCACAGTTTTTAACTCAGATAATGAAATTAATTAGGTCTCCTTCCTCAGCTATTCTCCAGGGAATTATAATGACAGGCAGCTGAATAATCTTTACAGCAAGTATTAGTCTTTAAACTAGAGGTACTGAGTTCAACTGATCTTTATAATGATAATAGTAAGTAAAGAGATGAAGTTAGAGTCAGCAGCATCAGTATAGCAGATAGTGAGGTAGAAATTCTGCTGTATAAGAGTGATGAGAGAGAATTCAGCTAATTATAATTTCCTAGTCTAGAGCTAATAAATACCTTCAGTTAATCAGAGGTTGCTATTTAATTACCTCAGAAATTTCCACTGCATGTTCCTATTATTCTATAATAGTACTTTTAGCTATTCTTGCATGCTATGTTTTCTTTCTTACAGTACTCTGTCTCTGAAATTTATTGAGTTTATAGCATATAACTACACAACTTTTCTCTCTATAATTCTACTGAGCCTTCTCCTTGATCTTACCACCTAATTGTTGCCATGCTATACAAGTAGAAGGCAGATAAAATTTAGCTCCTTAATATGCTAGTAATAGATGAAGGGATACCTGATGAGATAGATTAATGGAGAAAGATTTATTAGAAATAATATTAAGATAACATCAAATCTGTAAAGAATCTACCTTTACCTTATAACTGCTTGATCATATCTTATTTCTTGGATTGCCCACACAGCTCTTACCTCACACCTAACAGAATAGAAAAGCTTTAAATTGAATTAATTTTAACACCTTAGAAATATGAGCTACTGATTGAGATCTTATTCAGATAGGAGAAAGTATTAGTATGAAGCTTTAGTAATTATAGAAAACTAGCTGAGGAAGTCTCTCTGCTGATTAAGATTCATACTGTTGAGTATAAAGTATGATAGGCTCCTGGGTTTTTTATTCCTTAAAAATTGCTGCTGACAGTCATAGAAATACTTTACAAGTAAATTGATTCTAGTATCTTCAAATATTATCATAGTCTATATCAGAATAAATGATTCCTTATTAAGAAGAAGGAGTCTGAGAAATACTGAATCATTAATGCCTGCATGGATATGAATGCTATTACAATTCAGAATGCCTATATTTCTCTTAGTGCTAATACTTTTATAAAAGATTTTACTAGGCAAGTTATCATTAGCATGATGAATTTCTTTTCTAAATATAACTAGATCACTTTGCATGAGAATAGCTGTAATATGACTACCTTTCAAATCCTAATCAGCCTTCTTTACTAGATAATATTATTATAGAGTGCTATAAATTCTATTACTGCCTTCTGCTGAGTCATAACTCACATTCTCTATTTGAATATTCCCCATTAGGCAGATAATTTTATAGATGATATTAGTGTAAAAGGTCTGCAATCTTAGTATAATAATGAGGAGGTCATACTAGAAATTCACCAGTTTATTTTAGAGCATTTTTAAAACCTAAATCAGACCCTAATCAGCATTAAGCTCTCAAACATATACATCTAGATTGCAAAATCTGAGTTCAGCTGCTCTGGCATGATTCTTATTAGATATATTATTAATATTGATGGATGCTACTCTAAGGCCATTAAAATTATCAAAATCATTGAATAGCCTGAATCAACTGAGATCTCTGGGGCTTATATCTTTATTAGTATTTATATGTATTATTATATCTGAATCTCAAATTTTGCCCTTATTTCCAACTCAATCTATTTATTATTCAAGAAAAACACTTTTTTCCTCTGAGGATCTGAGCAGTCAAATATCATATTAGTTCTGAAGGTAGCACTGACAACTATCTCTACTCTACACTGCATTGATTATTCTAAAGGTGCTGAAGATATTATGATTGCAACTAATATCAGCAAATATAGCTGAGGAGAAATACTGAGCTAGTAAGATGTTAGGAACAGGAAGCTTCATTCCTGCTAATATAAGAGTAGGATTTAGAGCCTAATGAAGATGAAGTATGATATAGGAAAATAAGAATACTAAGCTATTCTCAAAATGTTAAAGAAATATTAATATTATCTGTATGATATTTACTTCATTTTTAAAACTAATGTGAAAATTTTAATTACTTAGCTCAACTAAATAGCTACTAATCTTCCTGACACTCTAGTAATCAACTAACTTATCTGAATTCAGATGTTCAATTTTAATGTTCATCATGTTTCTGAGTGGATTCATAGTGCTGTTAATGGCCTTTCTTAATGACTATCTACTAATAGCAAGGTACCTGAGGATCAGAATATTAATGAATTCATTGAGGTAGAGCTTAATTACATTAGTGTGGCTTCTACCACTATCTCTAACTTCAATGTTCCTAATGATGCTAATAGTAAAGAATCTCATATTCTTTCACCCTCCTATTCTGATTGTAGTAAATTGATTATCAGATATCTTACTATCCTGAAGTGATCTGATGATATCTTTTACAAGGTTTTCTCAAAATGATATAAATATATACTGAACTATATAATGTATGAGTAACATCTATTTTACTAGTTAGGCAAAGAGATTTCACTAAGATACATGGTGAATGATCCAGATGAATAGAAGGAAATCATTACTTGAATATATAATAAGTCTGGTCATAAAGGCTGTAAGGCAATCAATCATAAGATCTCTTAGTGATATTAGTGGGAAGATTTGTTCAGTGAGGTCAAAATGTACTATAAGAGATGCTATAAGTGTTAATTTCAGGAAAGTAACTATCTTGAGAAACTACTATATCTAACTTACTGTAACTATCTGTAAGATAAGTAGTGTATTAATATTATTAAGTTTCTGAAGAACTGGGGGAAATTATGTGTGATTATTACTTAAAATGACCTTACTGGCTGGGTTGAAAGTCAGCTCCTTGCACATGTTAAGGCTGAGCATATATTACAATTCATTTATAAGAATATCATATACTGATATGGCTGTTTCTAAGAGATGATTTATAATAATAGGCTAGAAAATCAGAAATGAACTAGGATTCTTATCATTAAGTATCATATCAGGCAAATAATGATTTTACCATACAATGTGAAAGTAAATAGCATGATTGAATGTAGCTACT
Source organism: Emmonsiellopsis sp. PD_33 (assembly GCA_032988165.1). Lineage (NCBI taxonomy): Eukaryota > Fungi > Ascomycota > Eurotiomycetes > Onygenales > Ajellomycetaceae > Emmonsiellopsis > Emmonsiellopsis sp. PD_33. The sequence goes on from JANTQF010000362.1 coordinate 25,412, forward strand.
GCTCTATTTTAGATGCACTAATGAAGCTTACTATAGATAGAAGGAATTAGATTAATCATTTTCACTCAGTATTGTGAGTAAATTATATCTTCATTTAATAGTTAATAGGTGAGATGCTATTCTATCTGCAATATAGCTATAATATTATCCTTCCTATTGAGTTTGAGATACTAATATAATAAATGCTTTCATAGCACACTATTTACTCTTATATCAACTTGATATACATATGGATTTAACAGTTAGAGAGATGGGATAAGAATCTGAAGGAGGCAGCCTTTTATCTGTAGTATGCATGAGAGAAAAATCAGAATTTATTTGATGAAACTAAGCAGTTAGTGTGCAATTTAGTTCAGGTAAGAGATCTTATTCTTTTACATAACACCAAAATAAAAATATCTTATTTTATTAAACTTAACTTTCAATGGTTGGATCTATATTATGTATAAGAAGTAAATCATGAGAAAAATACTTATTATCTTAAAGAACTAGATGGCACATCATTCTATAATATCACTACAGATAATCAGATAAAGAAATTTTACCTTTATAATAATTAAATGCTAATAGTGTTGAATAATGTAGATCCAGTAGAGAATAGTAGTGAGAAGAAAGAAAATATGGGTAGAGGAAAGGATACTTTATAATCTCTAATTTCTCATAATAAAAGTTTTGTAGTCATTATCTAACTACTATATTCATTTTTTTATTCTATTTACTCTTTCTTTATTTCCTTTATTTGGCTGTATCCACTCATCAGTTTATTTTCTTTATTAGCTGTCTCTTTATGGTTCAGATGCTGATATGAGTAGTATGTTAGAATCTAGATGTATCTTTACATTTCTTTGTAGTTTTCTTTGTTTCTTTCATTTTATAGTCATTAAAATAGCAGTATGTCTTTCTTATTCTCTCATTTTACTGGCTGCAGCCACCTTTACATCTTATATTTAAAAAACTATAAGAATGTACTTTACTCTATATTTCTCTCTACTTTTCTCTTATCATCATTATAGATATCTCAGTCTTACTTTTAAATCAACCTACATCAACATATAATAGTGCTATATCTACAATTTCCCTCACTTTCTTTCTGCAAAATGTTAAATCACTAAAATCTGCATGTCCTAACTCTAAAGCTCACTAACTCCCTTATCTTGATTGAGTATGAGAAGAAAAAGTTGTCAATCATCAGAAAGATTCAGAAGTATATTGATACTCTTAACAGACATGCAGCTTCATACTATTAGGTTCAGTATGAAATTGCCAATCTAATCATGAGTAAGTATGAAAATAGAGAGGAGGAGGTCACTACATATTTTGAATGGATGAAGAAGGATGAAGCCTAGTAGGTAATAATATCTAAAGTTAACTTTCACCATCAGACAGTGGAGATTTATCATATAGTAGAGACAGTCAGAATTTACTGAAATTGCACTTCAGAAGGATATAAAACTTGTATAGAACACTAAGGGAAGACTATTACTAATAAATTCTGGCTAATGCTGAAGAAGGATAAATGGTATAGATATACAGTAATTTTCACAAGAAATTATAACTATCTATTTGTAGTAGGAAGAATCAACTAGGTAATATAAATTTAGTTATCTTAAAATTTTGAGAAGGATAAAAAGCTTCACAAGAAACTAATACTTTCAGATCTTGAGAATACCTCAAGGCCAGATTTTATTAGCTCTAAGTTGAATATAGAAGCCATTTATACTACTAGACTTTATATTAATCCTGATGAAATTCTTACTGTAGATATCTCACTATTTCTTTCTATATTTACTAACTCTTACCCATTAATTTCCTTATTTTCATCCTCTTGAAATCTTCAGTATCAGCCTCCTTCAGCTTTACCACATGATTCTCATATAACTAGTTAAATACCTCTATCTTCTCCTCATTCTCCTCAGAATAATCACTACCATTTTGAATTAGTTCTCATATTTTCTTCTACTTTCTCATCTAGTGCTTCTTGAAACCCTGGCTCTATTTCACCTACTCCTCACCTATGATATATCTCTAGCTAATTAGTTTTATTAATAGTTATCTCCCTGTTTAATATCAGCCTCTCCTGTTTTGCCAGCCTGTCATCAGAAGAAATAGTAGAGCTTGAGAATCAAAATGCTAATAAGAAGAATTCTGATGTTGCTGAAGCTATTAAAAAGTGTTAGGAGACTAACTATTATGAATGTATATATTATTAGAATGTTAAGTCTGTCTTAAAAGCTTAGCTTAATAATATGAAGGAGCTAAATGATAGTCAGCTTGTCAAGCTTCTAAATTAGCTTATAAAGTTATTATTTCCTTTTTCTTTGTGTTACTATCATACTGTCAATCTTAAAGGGAAAATTGATTTACTGACTCAGAGTTTAAATCAGATAGCTTTAACATTCAGGCTTGAGGCTGTTATTAATAGCTACAGAAATCTTAATTGAATCTGCACTACTAATAGTACTTTTCATTATTTTCACAAAGGGTGCTATCCTGCCCACTCAGAGGATCTTCTTTAGATATATTATATAAAGCATGCTGCTCTCCCTTTCATTATTCTGCTGAACTAAGTAAGTATATTGAAGAATCTTAGCCTGAAAAGTATAAATATAAACCTTATACTGAATAATTGAAGTGCAGATGATTCTTTATCTCTTTTAATTTTCTTCTGACTCTAAATGGAGATGACTGTGAGAAATGTACTCATTACATATAACACACTTGAAAAGATGATAGTACATGAATGGGATATATACTTATTTTATTAGTAAAAAGATTAGAAGTTACTGAGGTGACTCTGCATGATGCTTCATGAAATTATTTAGCAGATAATTTACTAGGATCTGATTTACTATACTTAATATGTCACTCTTTACTCAGATCATCAGATGAGGCTCATCTCCTATCCTTATTATATTAAGTTTGTCAGAAAGAGGGATAGCATGTTTTTCTAGTATATTAATATCAACATTTAGCATCTTACTAAGGAAAATCACAGTATAAATATAATTTAAGAGTCTGTTAGTATGATAAATGAGGATCATGTAAACTATATGACTGTAATCTCTAACATACATTACTGTGTCTCTAAGTGAAATTATCAACTTTGTAGAAGGGAGTTTCTAAATGGCAGAATTATTCAGAATATCTCTCCATAGATACTTACTGATTAAAATTTGTGAAATTTCAAGATCAGCTAAAAGACTATTTCTTATAAGTAGGAAGATATATAAATTATCATACTGCATATTTCCCATGAGAATACTGGCCTGACTATGATTGAGCAAAAAATAATGCTTCTATAGTTTGTTAGAATTCAGAAAGATAATAAGTCTTTAAAAGTTTCAGAGAGTAACATATAGAAGTAGCTCTTATAAATAAATTAAGATCTTATTCATAAATTTATAATATCCTCTAGTCTGTCTATTCTATATGACAGTATTTCTTATTACTTTTCTACTACTATAGCTGTAATGGGTCTTGATGCACTTTCTGAAGCTTTAATTAAATATTAGTGATAGAATGATTCTTTAGTCTGAAGAGAGTAGTAGATTCTTTTTAACCTAATATCTAATTAGCTAGTTAAGAATTATGTTCTGATCTGGTGCAAGAGAGCTGTGAGAGCTGCAGTTCATATCTTTATAACTAGACTGACTGCTGGGACCATATTAGGACCAGGATTAAAGTATACCCTTATCATTTTACTTAATATATTAGTCCCTTTTTATGTAAAATCACTTTAATATAGATACTATATCATGTTATAGTATAGATAAATTAGTTCAGGATCATGTTATAAAGGAATATTTTACTCATAAATCATATTATATATCTATCTTTTCAGTCCTGGTCCCATTTGATCCTATTATCTATATATAGGACTAAACAGGATCAGAAATACCATAATATTACCTAATCATAATCATGTGTGTTACTAATAGTGCCAAGCCAGTAGCAGCCCTGCCACACATCATACAATAATTTCAAATTGGGAGATTTGCACCAGTGAGTGTTACCAAATATCATTACTTTTTATTGCCTGAAGGCTCCAGCCCCAACCCTAAACTAAAAAAACTAAAAAACTAAAAACACACAAAAACATTAAAAAACCCTCTTAAACCTTGGGGATAGTCTACTCAAAGTACTCCAACTTAATTGCATCTGCCACCTCCCTCACCAACCATATATTCTTAACCCTGAGAGTTAACCACTTCCCATGCACTATCATTTTAACTCCACCTATATTCATAATATAATCAGTATACATATTTAGTAGACTTAGTAGAGTAGTTAACTTACACTTAAAAAGGGTGGTGAGGGCTGTTTCCACTACCAACTGAATAGTGTTGAGGATAGAGCACTGAAAGCAATGCTTCCCATCATTAATCTTGTGGATCAGATGTGCTATCATGGCCTTGGCAAAAATGAGCTTCTCAGATTTCTGATAGAACTAAACCTCCTGAATTCACTCTATTAACCTGAATGAGCTGCTGAGTGTTACTGAAAAGTGTGATCATAACTTACTGTTCTTATTGTGGTAGTGGTAGAACTTGGGATTGTGTTTAACCCAGTAATTTCTTGAGGCATTGAGAAGCTTAGTATGGTATTGATCCCACTTAGCCTCCCACTCAGTGATGTGTGCCTCATAGGCTGCTTTGTGACTGAGCACACTATTTTTCATTACCACTTGGTGGGGGAGGGGGGTGTACTTTGGCATTTTCAAATCAGAGGAGGAGGTATCAACATGTTTGGATAAAGAGCAGGGGAGATAGAGACACAGCTGATTGGGATGGTGAGAGAGGAGGAATAGAATAGATAGAGAAAAGAAGAAGAGAGAGGGAAAGAGGAGAGAAAAAAAAAGAAATATTATTGAAATTCCAACTCTAATTAGCTATCCTAGTAACCTGTAACCATCATCTAGATCTATTCCTGATATAAATTGCCTGGTAACACTATACAAAGAATATTAAATATAGATGTGTCAAATGTAAACAACCTGCTTTTAGATTAGAGAAATTTCTCCTATCTTTTTATTTTTCCTCCTCTTCTTCTTTTTCTTCCCTTCTTTTCCTATCATTATTCCATCTCTCCTCTTTTGATATCTCTATCCCACTATCATAATTATTACTCTCTCCTACTACTACCACCAATTATGTCTTCATCTGCCTCCAAGATCTGCATGACTAAGGCCCATGAGTGTTACTATCAGCTTGAGGGGCCTGAGAAGAAAGCATTCAAATGGGGTGAGGCTGACTACAAGGTGCACCATGTCACACTGAAGAAGCTGTGTGAGGGAAATGAATGATAATGATCTATGGTAACACTTATATATGAATTCAGCTAATCTATGCTAGAAATAAGGCTAATAAGGCTAGGTGTGAGGAATTAGAGAAGGAGGTGGTGAAGTAGCTGATGTAGAAGTATTAGGACCAGAAGTACTCTCAGGAATGATATGAGGTGAAGGTGGAGTGAGAGAAGGCCATGAAGAAGGCTGCTGAGAAGAAATGCTACCAGGAGCAGGTTGAGGGAATCCTAGAGTATGAGGTTAAAAAGCTCAAGTAGGTAAGAGTTCTAGTCATACTTTTTGATAATACTCTTCTAATCTAATTGAATGAATTAGTAGGTTTATAATGAGAAGGGGATTAAGAACCTCTTCACCTCCTGCATACACACAATGATCCAGGATATTGAAGAGACTGTACTGCTCTCTGGCCAGGCCAATCTTCTTACTACTGGGGTTGATGCTGATGTGGCTGATCAGAAGATAGCTGATTTTAATGCTCAGATTGATCTGGCCTGTTATGAGGAGCTACCTCTACTAGAGAAGGTACTGAAGGATAAGTTTGAGGTTGTCCTCACCTCTGATGAGGAGGAGGAGAAGGATGAGGAGGAGGAGGAGGAGTAGATTATTAAGAATAGAGAGGTGAAGAAAGAGGGGGAGAAGAAGGATGAGGAGGAGAAGGAGAATGAGGAGGAGGAGGAGGAGTTTTTTTAAATTTTTCTCTTTTAGTATAGTAGAGTGGAGATAGGGGGGAGAATAAGATAATATGATTGGTTGAATTGAATTTTATTACCCCTATTTTCTAATTAGAATTACTACAGTAGAAAACCAGCAGTACTCATCAAAATATATATATATTTCTCAATACTTTCAATGAGATCCTATATATATATATATCAACAGCATCTTATTCTTTTATTATATCAAATAAATCTCTAAGCTTCAAAGGTAATGCTTTTTAATAATAATATAATGATATTTCTGCTATATTTAACAAGATTAATGTTGTTCCTATATTAATATCTGGGATTAATTATTTCTATTCTCCTCATCAAAGGAATTTGAGATAGGCAGCCTCCTCATGTGCACTAGTATGGTTAAGGTTTTCTTCTCCCAGTCATATAGCAGAATAACTCTAAATTATCATACTTATCTTATTATCATACCACTCCCTCCCCTATTATTTTAAATGGCTGAATCTACTGAACTTCCTGAGATTACTATTAAGGGGAAGAGATATATTATCTATGAAGATGCACATGCTCTATTATTCCAGTTCTGATGGTCCACCACAAATTGCTATATATTCAACCTAATAAAGTAAAAGCTCTGGAAACCTTCCCATCAACAACATTCAGATCAATGGGATTCCTTTCAATAAGTAGCTGAGAAAGAAACTAGACAGCCATTTCTTTATTATAAGTATTATGATGCCATCCAGACTCATCCATCATGGAGTGGATATAGTTCTAGTGGGATTACCCAACACCTCAAGTCAGTTGGATGCAGCTGGAATCAAAAATCAAGGAATGGCAATGTCCTAGAAGGACTGGTGAGATCTATATTATCTCTTTCCTAGGTAATGCTTTTGGGTAACACTAATGAGATGATTTCTTTAGAAAACAATGAAGAAATGACCACAACTGAAGTTTATTACTGCAGATCTTTCACCCTGCACATCTGAGGCCTTTCATAAATAAATACTCTGTGCCTGTATCTCCCTGAATCTTTTACTCTGATTGATTGAAAACACCAAATTTTAAGTCCTACTGTAGATGCTAAAACCTCTAACAGAAATCCCCCATTAAATGAGTCTGCAAGACAACCTCAATTGATACTATACTAAGGACATGGAAGATCTAGGCCTGGAGCTGAAGCAGCAGAGAAAAATATCCCTAGCTGTAGATGTATAGATAAGTATAAATAACCTAATATTTCTAGGGGTTATCTGCTACTTCATTAATGATCAATGAGAGTACAAGGAGTGACTGATTGATTTTGAGGCCTTAATCTAAAGTCATACTGGGGACTACCTGGCAGAAATTCTGCATAATGTCATTTGAAATGACCACTGAGATATTTCATCAAATCTACTTACTATTACTACTGATAATGCAAAAAACAATTCAACAATGATATAAAGCTTGGAGGAGAGATTGATTGGATATCAATGAGATGAAGATCAGGGCTATATCTCATGCATTGCTCATGTTATTCAACTGGTAGTGCAGACACTTATCAGTGAACTTCACATTGAGGCAGAATACAACATGATAGTCAGCTCATTTAATGAGAGGAATATCCACATAAATAAGAATGTTACATTCTCCTTGACACTTCATAAGGTAATGATATTTGATCATGCTCCTACTCTATTTGAAGAGAATAAATGCTAATCATAATGTATATTAGATTCATTATATTATCATTGCAATCAGTATCTCATCAAAACAGGAACAATGATTCTTTGAGACCCAACATATAATAACCCCTATCTTGACTACACCCCTTAAGATGATACAGGATGTTAAGACCTAATGGAGTTTAACATATAAAATGACAGTTTGAGTGCTTTGACTTCAGAATTCAATTGATCACTGGGTAGATGACTCTGGAAGGGAAAAGATTCAATCCTTGAAGCTTTTAGGATCAGAATGAACTCAGCTATAATATGTTATTAATTTACTCTATCTCTTCTATATAATGATCAAGGTGGTTTTGCAGACATGGACACCTATGTTGGCCTGGGCATGGTGGGTGTATAATTATCTATTTAACCACCTTGATACTTAGTTGGTAAAGAGTTATGGTGCTACTGGATGAGATCAAGCTATATATAGGGCTATTAAGGTAGTAAAGGCAAAGCTCTCCATTTATTACAGCAAGATAGATCAGTGATTTGCAGATTTCTATGCTATTGCAGCTGTACTAGATCCATCTCTCCAATTAAATGCATACTCTGATGAAGACTGGATAAAGGAAGAGTGTTAGGTATATATTGATATTACTAAGTCATTCTACAATAAGCACTATTACTAGTATGAACCTCTGGATGTCAAACCTCTTGACAATGTGGATATGGTGGATGATAATTTCTAGGTAGGTAATGCTTTTTAGTAATGCTGGATCAGGCAAACAGGTATAGTTATACTAATCTCTAGGTATGCATAGGATCTTAATACATTAATTGCCAGTTGAAAGAAGATTAGACTAGCATCTTATATAACTAAATTTGATTACTACCTTCATGATGGTGTGACCATCATTAAGGATAAGGAAATTCTTGAGGTGTGGGCTGTGATTGCACATACCTACTCTATAGTTGTAAAAATGGCTTGAGATGTTCTGGTAATATCCCTAGCTGATGTAGGAATAGAATGGAAATTCAATTCAAGCTATAATATATATTACTATCATTGAGGTTAATTACATGGGGATATAATCAAGAAGATGATGATTATGAAGCATGGTAGAGAGAGGAAGATTACAGATAGTTCCCACAAGAAGACTATAATCAAGGAGGAAGATATACTTATAAGTTAATATTAATGATTTGAGTCTTCTTTACTCATGAGTATTATCAAATATTATTACCTTATTACATAATCATTCTGAGATCAAATTAGTACTGAAATTCTAATCATACCTGGTCTCATTTCTATCACATTTCTCTTAGTCATTTTACATGCTTTATTTCTTAAAAGAGGTCATTTTTCATGCTTTAAACCTACTCATTTAGTCCATTTATCTACATATAATTTATAATTAAGTCATTAAATATATTCTAAATTCTTGGGGTCATATTTTATTCCATATATGGGACTAAAATCAAATCAAATCAAACTAAATATGCATGAAAATTCATGGTCCCAGCAGCTAGTCTATTTATAACTATAATAGATACTGAGAAGTAGCTGTTTAGTCAGTAAAGTTTCTTTTACTATTATTATAATAACATTCCTTTTGATTCTATCATTAGTGACTGTATAGTTATAGAAGGAAATGTCATTAAAATCTTAGTTCATAACTGTGAGAAGATAGATATCAGCTAGCTAATTCAGTTAATTATAATTTTCTACCTTAAGACTAGAAAATATTTTGACCAATTAGAGCTTATTATTCTACTATAGTTACTACTCTTACTGCTACTAATATATATTTATTTTTTCTTACTGTATTACTTAGTTTACTTCTTCTATGTTGTGTTTTCTTTATATCTTTCTTAGTTTCTTTTATTTTCTATATATAGTCTATTACTACTCTATATTTATTTTTCTTACTATATTTACTTTCCTTTTTATACTTACTTATTTATATATATCTTACTCTATACCTTCTGCTGCTGATTTTACCTATTAGGGTTAGGGTTAGGGTTAGGGTTAGGGTTAGGGTTAGGGTTAGGGTTAGGGTTAGGGTTAGGGTTAGTGTGAAGGCTAGTGATAGGGTTGGGG
>JANTQF010000363.1:0-35093 GCA_032988165.1 Emmonsiellopsis sp. PD_33
TGGGCGGGGGTGGTAGGGGTGGGCGGGGTGGTAGGGGTGGTAGGGGCAGTTGGGGGAAGGGGGGAGGGGGGAGGGGGGGCGGCGCAAGCCGGGAGCGAGCAAAGCGAGCGCCATGCGGCTTGTACCCTATCCATGGATCCAAGCTTTGACCATTTCACGATGAAATTATGCCATTTCAGCGGCAGCCTTGCTATTCTCATATGCTTTTATACCTTCATTAAGTTGTTAAATGCCTAAGTTGTCCTTGCAGGACAATTTATCTCATCTGGCTTTTTCGTTTCTTTCATTGAGGTGAATGAACATGGGTGAGATCCAAGCGCACAAGACAATGGAACTCGAAGAATTGCCAGTTTCAAGACTGCTTACAACAATTGCGTATGCCAAAACGTGCATTTGCTGGGAATGCCCCTTCCAATGGCAATGATTTAGATACTTTAGTAGCTCATGATGAGTTATACTAGAGGGACGCAACTGTCCACTTCGTACAGCATATATTGAATGTTCGAAGCTGACGAATTGGGTCTAAACCCCATGAACAAAACATATTATAGGATCTGTCATACAGGGTCGAACGATGACGGAAAGCTAACAATAAATAGGACGACAAGAGCCAATGCAGAAAACATACTACATATCCCTCACAGAATTGCGGAAACATAATCACACACAACTTTAGCCAGCACCTCTGCCCCAGGCATCATCAAAGACACATCCTCAGACAACGCAGTATCAAAATATCTCTTTGAAGCCATTACATCATGATATCCCAACCAAGCATGCGGCATTCCCTCCTCCACATGAAACTCCACCCCCGCACCACCAGCCCGCGCCTTATCAGCAAACTCCACAACATCCGCTAGGAACAAATCATGACTCCCAACCGTCACCCACGTTCTCGGTGGTAAGACCTGGCCCCATCTGCACCCCTTCGGCAGCGGGACGTTGAAATTAACAAGATGGGGAAACTTATCCCTCCCCTCCTCCCCAAGAACCCAATCGGCAGACCGGTCCAAGTCCCGTTTCGACAAAAAATCCTTGTCCCTGTTATACCGGAACGATGCACCGGAGTTCTCCAGATTGACCCAGGGGCAAATCAACATTGCCATCCCGGGACTTCTAAGCTGTCCCTTTTGTTGCGCGATGTCATAGAATAGCGACAAAGCTAGATGCCCACCCGCCGACTCACCCATAACCACGATCGTGGCCGGGTCGATACCTACCTCTTCGACAAGGTATCGATATGCCGCGGCTGCCTGATCCTGTTGTCCAGGGAAGCAGGTTTCCGGCGCAAGACTGTATTGGAGAGCGAAGATGCTGATCGAATGACCCTGGGCAGTTACCAGTTCGGCGATGCGCAGGTTCTGAGACACGCTGTCTAAGGCGTCGGCGGCGGTATAGCCGCCGCCATGTATCCAGACGATGGTAACGTCGGATTTCGACGGTTGAGATGGGGGTGCACTTCCCACGGACCCTTTGCAGACCCAGTATCCGGTGAAATCAGCCCGGGAGACCTCTTCGCATAACGTGGTGGCCGACTTGGAAAATCTCTTTGACTGTCGGACACTACTGATCTGGTCGCGTTGTCTGAGGCGGCGCTTGAAGGATAGTGGTAGGAGGAATGAGCTATAGAGCCGGAAACCGGCCTTAGTTAGCAAAATGAGTTACGTGAACCACCCAGTCGATCTAATCTTGTATAAATGACTTTTATTTCTTTCACTTTTCCCCCTACCTTCGCGAAAGAGCCAAAAGCAACTCCATCTTGAACGGAGAATGTGTTTTCCCTCGTAGTTTTCGAAACAAAGTGGACACGGTGCATGTTGGGACCATGAACAAGAGAAGGAGTATGCCAGTCACTCTGTCCCGGAGGGACATGGGGTAGGGTTTGAACGGAGGTTGGCTGTCCATCGTCATTGTCATCATCGGCAGGATTTCTGTGGTTTACCTGCGCCTCGGGGAAGCAATCATCAATCAATATAAACAATTACACTCCACTTGCTGCTGGCAATTCCCAGCAGTACCTGCGGGGTACCTGGTTCGTTACACGCAGGTTGAACTACATCCGGGAAGTCCGGCTACCGGCCAGCTCAGGACACCAGTGGTCCAGAGATCTAGGCATCTTTTTAATCTTGATCCACCGTAACGTTATGGTGAATGCTCGGACCGCGTAGGGGCTTTCTGAACTACTAGACTGCATTGGGCGACGTCTAGTACTAGCTATATTATAACCCCTTGTTCGATCTTTTTTGCTTGCAGTTCAAAAATGAGGGTAGATATAGGGATATTTTCGTCATTTTACGAGGCTATTTGGCATGTCATGATGTCGTCAGGGGCTGGAGCATCATCGCCGATGGGCGCTATTGAGGACTATCTACACCACGTAGCATCCGTACGAAGGAGGAGAAAGGCGGCTATGTGACTGTGACGTAGGGTAAACTCCCGGAATATAGATCAACTCATCCATCAGGCGGATCCTTAGCCTTTCTCACGCCAATCTGCCTCCTGATGATTATATAGAACCCCGTCCAGATATTAGAAAAGCCAATACTTCCAATCAAACCAATTACTAGTAATTTAAATCCAATCAACCCAACACCGCAGTCGTATATGATTAGCGCGTATACTGAAAAGCCGCATTCTCCCGATCTGTCATATCCATAAATGCCATCGTAGTATCATGGTCGACCTGCAGTTCAGATAGCGTTGTCTTTTGCTTGTTAGATCGGGTATAATGGACCCTATTTAACAACATGTTAGTATAGCTTATCTCCATAATCGTCAACGGCAGAACGAATGAAGAAGAATTGAGAAAACACACCAAAGCAAGCCATACGCAACGATAGAAGCAGCCATAAGCGTGACCGTCGCAATCTGACCATCACGGTATCCCGTCGCGGCCTGCTCGCCTTTGTAAGCCCACGGCCCACATAAACTGCCCAGATTTGCCAGTATGGTGATGGTTGCAGTGATTACGGTTTTCTTTGAGTGGCCGGCTACGTTTGCGGCAATTATGGAATAGTGTTGGACGAGGGTGCCATAGAAGGTGGCGGACTGGGTTGGGGTGTTAATAATGGCTCGTCCTTTTTTTTTCTTATTGTGTCTGGTGTGGCGGAATGAGGGTGAGATACTGACAATATAAAGACCTGCAAGAAGTGCTGGTTTATTGTCTCTGGGAGCTTTCCAGAGCAGGCTGTTGCCAATTATGGTAGGCAGGATGAAGAGAATTGCAATAAGAATATGATGCGGTGGGAACATCCGTCCAAGGAGTCTGTATCGTCATAGTCAGCGTGTGAAACATATAATAAACCTCCGGGTGGGAGGTGGATTAAGCAACATACCCAGACAGCAAGAGGGTAAACGCCGCAACTGCCGATACTGGCATAGCAAGCACAAGACACCTCCTTGGCGAATAGGCAAACGATTGTAAGAGAAGAGATCCAAAACTACCCGACGAATCCTCTATCAGTACATTCAATGCCACAAAATCCAAACCAAACAACCCATCACGCACCTTGACGTAGCATTATTCGCAAACGCAAACGTAAACGAAAACATAACAAGACAGTAAAATTGCGGATCCAAAAACGCCTCGCGGACCTGCTTCCACTTAAACTTCGTCGTATGTATACCGGTTTTGTTAGTAATCAGTCGAAGGACCGCGATCTGCTTTTCGCGGTGGCTGAGGAACCACGCCTTCATCGGCGTCGCGGGGAAGATGGCGAAAATGACCAGACCGATGAAAATCGTAATCGAACCTAGGATTACATAGATCCATTTCCAGGGGCTCTTTGCGTGGACGCCTTCGAGTTCGATAGCGCCAAAGTCTACCCCTTGTCCGAACAGACCGCCAAATGCAGTGCCTGCGATGCCGATTCCCATTCGGAGGGGTTGTTCATGGGTTTTCCACCTATTATACGAAATAAGCTTGAGCTAAGGTATATATGGAGAAAGAAGGAAATAAATCCTACCACATCGTAGTTATGATGATCACCAAGGGCTGGACAAGGACTCCAAAACCGACGAAGAACCTTCAAAGCCTGTTAGTCGCGCACCCACCCAATGTAGCATATTGGATCCTGTGCCTTGGGGCCATCACTTGTGCAAAGTTTGCGCATACAATTGTGAGGAGGGCCACAAACCCCATGTACATCACCACTGTGCCGAAGACCTTCGCTGATGGCAGAAACTGGGCCAGGTAGAGAAGCGGATATAAACTCTGATGTTTTTCTGTTATTTCTCTTCCAACATGCAAAGCATCAAAAAAATACAAGAGCAACGTACAGCTATAGTGCCAAGGGCCACAATTGCGGTGGTCCACTGATATCTAGTATTATCCATTTTCCCCTCACCATCCACCAATGATACCTTGACCAACCCCAGATCCGTCATGAGGCCAAATATGGCAGCAAACCCATATATCTGAGTATCGCCATAACCAATCAGGTTTGCAAGAAAAATCTGTCATGTAGCGCAATTAGTCGCAGAGCCTCTCGCGACGTCTCCGTAGGATAGAAAGTGAGCCGTCCAAGGGGAACCAACAAAAAGTCAATTTTTCTTAAGATACGTCGCTCTTCGTCCTCAGTCCAGACAACTTCGTCGCCGTCCCCAATAGCAAATGCGAGGGCATCATCCACTCCTGGGCCGATGGACTTTTGCTTCTCATCGCCTGGGTTTTCAATGTGGGTGTTTTGCACCTCGATGCTAGTGCTAGTAGTCATACTCCGTAGTGGCAGACGGCAAATGGACAAAATAAACCGAAAGTAGGGACCAAAAACCCGAAGCAGAAGTAGAAGTCGAAGAGCATGGTTAGGAGCGACCAAGGGGTTTTTTTATAGATTGGTCCTCGTTGATTTTGACGCTTCTCATTACCCCGGATTGGAGGTGAGTGGAGGAGCTAAGCTTAGTTGCCCCACAAATGCAATGTGGGTCCACGGCGACCGGTCGGCCCCACACCGGCGGCCGGAGAGCGATGCAGGAGTAAACTTGCGCTTAGCCAAAAGGGGGAGAGAGCTAGACTCCCCGACATACCTCGGCCGTCATGGAGGATAGTCCTGCACTGAATAAACAGGAGCTTAAAGTCGCTGAAAATTGGCTTTTCCATGCATATGATGAGCTTGGAAAAAGACGACAATCTCGACCCTAGTTAGTAAGGAAGCGCAGGCACGAAAAGAGACATTCATCGAGCTTTGAAAATCGATATCAAAATATATCTCGACAAATCCAACAACAAAAAGAATGTTCCCCGAACGCCAAAAGATCCTCCTTGATAAAGGTTGGAGATACAGCCAAGGAGGAGGTACCCCTGAAACAGCCGTACAGCAATGGCACCCAGCCCGACGGCTGCCAACGACCATCCATCTGGACTTATTGGCCAACGGTGAAATTCTTGACCCTTTTATAGGCAAAAACGAACAGCTGGTGCAGTGGGTTGGGGAGAGAACATGGATCTACGAAACCTCATTCATGGTGCCAGAAAACCTTCTGGGGGACTGTGAGAAATGCGTCGAATTGGTGTTTGAAGGGTTGGACACGTTTGCTACCGTTGAGCTGAATGGCCAGGAAATTTTGAAGTCGAGCAACATGTTTGTTGGCCATCGCGTGGACGTTACCGATCAGATACGGGCTGCAAAGAAGGCACAAGTTCTCCGGATCACATTTGAAAGCGCCGAGGCGAAGGGTCAGGAAGAGTTGGAGAAACATCCGGAGCACGATTTTTTCACCTTCGATGAAGGTGTGACTCGCTTGGCTGTTCGCAAGGCGCAGTATCAGTTTGTGAGTTCCTCCTCTCCCCATGTAAGCGAAAGATACAATGACCAGGATACTAACGGATCCCGCAACGCGCGCAAAAACGGCTGGGACTGGGGACCAAGACTTCTTGATTGCGGGCCGTGGAAGCCCATCTACCTCGAGGCCTATAAATCCCGAATTGCTGATATCTGTGTCAAGACGCGGTTGGACGCAAAAAGCAACCGTGTTGATATTGACGTCTCCGTGGAAGTGGAGGGCGAGTGTATGGAATATGTCAAGGTCGATATTGGCATCAACGATGTGGCCTGCCAGTCGAGTGTAGTTCGAGTCCATGGCAAAACAGCGTCGGCAACATTGTCCATCCACAATCCAAAATTATGGTGGCCTTTCACATTCGGGGAGCAGCATCGGTACAAGGCGACGGTCATTCTACTCTCCGCCAAAGACAACTCCTGGGACCACATTTTAGACACTGTGAAGAAGAAATTCGGCGTCCGCGAAGTGGAGCTTGTTCAAGAGCCATTCAAGGACCAGGAAGGTACAAGCTTCTACTCCCGAATCAACAACGTCCCGATCTTCGCAGCCGGGTCTTGCTTCATCCCTACAGACGCTTTCCTCCCTCGAATTAGCCCCAACACATATCGCGACTGGGCTGTGCTGGTCAGAAAAAGCAATCAGGTCATGATTCGAATCTGGGGCGGCGGAATATACGAGCATGATGCACTATACGACACCTGCGACGAGCTTGGGATCCTTGTTTGGCAAGATCTGCTGCTTGCCTGCGGAAGCTATGCTGTGTATCCCGAATTCCAGCAAACAGTCCAAGTTGAAGTCGAGCAGAACATTAAGCGATTGAGGCACCATCCGTCAATTGTTCTCTAGTGTGGCAATAATGAAGACTACGTAATACCGCTCCTCAGGGGAATGGAATTTGAAGAGGAAAGGGATCCGGATAAGATGATAAATTCCATCTTCCCGGCTCGATGGTACTATGAGCATCTGTTCCCAAAGATCTGCGAGGATTTGGTTTCGGACGTCCCATATTGGCGTGGTTCGCCGTATGGTGGTGAAATGGTCAACTCGGTCACCGAAGGGGATTGTCACCAGTGGCATGTTTGGCACATGGAAAGATTCCCTTATCAAGACTACCCACAACTCAGTGCGAGGTTTGTCTCGGAATTCGGAATGCAAGCTGCTCCAAGGCTGAATACCGTGAAAAAATTCTTCCCTTCCTCCATTCCTACAATCAAGGACGGTGATTCGACAGCCGACGAGTACATGGAATGGCACAACAAGTGCATTGGCGCTCCGGATAATTTAGCGGACTATGGCAAGGACAATATCCCCTTTGATTCAGTCACACTTCAAGGTTATATTTATGGCACGCAGCTGATCCAATCCGAAGCTGTATCGACAGCATATCGATCTTGGAGGCGTCTATGGCGCGGCCCAGGCCAAGAGTACTGCTCTGGCGCTTTAGTGTGGCAGTTGAATGATTATTAGCCAGCAACCTCGTGGGCCATTGCAGATTGCATGCTGCAACCCAAGATAGCATTTTAGGGCGTGAAGCGCGAGAACCGCCCAATCACTGCCGGGTTAGCAAGGAATGCCGGAGATCAGCCATTTCTACTCGATGCGTGGGCAAGTAATATGACACTAAAGAGCCTTCGCGTCAGTGTTCAGATCAAAGGATTGGATGTACGGACAGGTGGGGAGGTACTGGATCACACTCTACACAGAGACGCCTACCTGGCAGCAAATCAAACGACGGAGCTGGGGAAACTGAACTTGAAGGAGGTTAGGCCGGGAGGGAAATGCAATGAGCAGTATAGGAACCTGGTTTTCACAATTTATCTTCTGCCCATTACATCCCACAGCTTCCAATCTCCACCAGCCGCTCCGATAGCCCGCCATGTCAACTTTTACAAGTCCCTGAAGGATATCCCGTTTCAAAGTCATCCGGATGAAGCCGCAGTTAAGATCTCATCAAACGGGGACCGATCTTTTGTAGAACTCCTAGCAAGAGTGCCAGTAAAGGGTGTGATGCTAGAGTTCACAGGAGGTGCCGACGCTAAGTGGGACGATAACGGCGTCGACCTGGTCCCAAATAAAATTATTGGTTTTGCCAGCCCCAAGGAGAAGCTGGGTAGGGCAGATCTGACAGTCAACTGGCTGGGCAAGAACGGGTTGCATAGCAAGACCGTGTGGTTGGGAGAAACAAGATCAATCCTGTAGTGAGAAAACTAATAGTCATGGGAGGATCATGTATTTACATAACTCAAATCCAGTAGGTCAGAAAATTCGAAATTCCACTCGCTATTGTTCCCTTGATATTCCCCGGGGCGTTGTAATGTCCGGTTAAACATGGTTAATGTGTTATTATCGGTGACATCGAAGGTGCTGTGCGTCTTAGAATGCTCTATATCGTTCCCTGGTGACAAATGGAGAATGGAGGCCAGGGTTTCCACATCGGAGTTGGTCATTGCTACCAAATCATCGTAATCGGGTACTGGGGCTGGTATATCATTGTGTCCCGCCATCTGAAGACGAGAGAGAATATATTGACCATAAATCTGGGGACATAGGTTGGACCCAACAACCAATTCTTCCATGAGGTGGGCGATTTCTTCTACTTCCGCTATATGCTGCGCTAGAACGGGATGGCCAGAAAATATGCCGTGGGCATGTATGATATATAGACAACAGAGTGCCAACATTGTGAACCCAAAGTCGGATATGTAGCGTAGGTATTCCCTTTGCAAGGGGTTCAGATGGAGTAAAAAATCGCAGCAATCAGAAGCAGCTTCTGCCGATTTCACGACAAGAGCCAAAGAGGCATGATTTTGAGGGGAAGAACCAAGTCCCAGGGCCGGTCCAAATTGGTGAAACGCAACAGGAGTTGCGAATGAGTAGATGTGAAATCGGACCAAGCGATAGTGGAAGTCAATCGCTGCGCCTTCTGGGTAAGTAGGGTCTAAATCGATGTCTTGCTTACGATAGTCCGACCTCAGCCACTCCTGCTTCCAGGTTTGAAGCATCGCCTCCGCTTGCTTGATTGCATCTGGTGCGTTACTTGCATCACCCAGACCAGGTGGACGACACCACCACTCCGCCAAACCCTTTTCATAGAACGAGGCTTGGTCCCAGATACCATACAGCTCGGCCTCTGCTATAATGCGCCGAACGTCCGAGTTCGGTTTTGAATGTTTGAATATACTCAAGGAGCGGTTGATGGTTGAGTCGTTCGGGATGCTGGGCGGAGTTCTCGCCATAATAGAGTAGTGACGGGACATTGTAAATAGCCATAGCCAAAAAACCGAGGATCTATAACTTGACTCTAAGGATAAGTCGGCCTCGTTGTTCCTTCGCAACCTATTTAAATCGTCGACAGAGCGATGAAGAGATAACTGCAGCGCCATATTCTCTATAGCTGACTTTATGATCCAGGGGTTCAGGCACTGGCCAGTGGTATCTTGTCCAGTTTCTGGCTGGCCATCGGACATAACCGGGGCTTGAGCTTAAGCATAGAGCACTGCAAGTGCCTGGAGATCAGTCCAGTTCCATTCCCCGTTGCCGGTCCCATTACCGGTCGTCCCGACCTGCAATAGATCTAGCATATGAGGCATTAACCGCAGGCGAACGGATCTATAGCCAAGCACAAACCCAGCGGCCACGAAGGCTATTGAGTATGCAAGAGCAGGTCTATAGTCAATAACAGATTCGAAATTCTCGACGTCGGTATTTGATATCACCGGCACAAAGTAAAGCAGTTTTTGCTTAAAGTTTTTGGGTAGTGAACAAGTTAATATCCGATGTTTTTCAGGCCTAAGTGTCTGAAACGCTTACAAGTCCCCCAGTTGAGCAATGGCTGCTCGCGGAGACGGGCTCTGAAGAGCTACTGGACGTGATGCGTGAATCCGGATTATGGCTCCATGTGAATATGCCTGCATTCGCCCGGTAGTTTGTGGTTGAACTATTTTGTACTGCAATTGTGATGGCCGCCGTGCAGAAGATGGACGGGAGCTCTGAGCCTGAGAGACGGGAAAAGGCGAGCCGGCATTCATCCAAGTTCAACGGTGCAGTCGCTAACAAATCAGCCGTGGTATTGACAGTCGAGGTAACCATCGCTGTGGAATCAGAGGGCCCCGGTGTCTGGTTGTTTGAAGCAACGTCGCTTGAAGTGTTGCGAGAAGAGGCCGAAGCATTGCGGCGTTTAGGAGATGACCTCGAACGGATGGAAGAGCGGTCTGGCAGGCGCACGACACACTCACGGTCGGATTTGAAGCAACGAGCACACGGGGGCGATTTAGCCCCGATACACCTCGTCTATTTTCTAGACTTAGACACAAAGCCCTTGGGAGGATGAGGGTTTTACCTTCAGCCTCCGACAGACGACACACGCCACTGCAGCAGCTCCCGCCAAACGCGGGAATGGCCGATGATCCATGTTCAGTCACCCAAACACTGAAGCCAGCTATTGACAAGAGAAGAACAATCGTAGGCAGCGAATCACTCCGAAGATAAACTTGGGTGTTTGAGAGAGTATCGGTAGTCGGCAATGCAGCTGCTGCGCGAGACACGAGGCAAATGATCCCAGGCACAAGCGTCCTTGTAGTTGGCGGCCATATGGCATTATCGACTCTATTATTGCAGTTTCAATAATGATGATGGACGGCCACGAGTTAGTTACTAAAGCCGTGCCACGCCTGCAGTGGGTTGGTAGGCAACGGGATAGCTCATTTAACTCCCGCCTCTTCATTCCTGTCCTGTGTGATGCGCACTGCACTTGGACGGTCTTCGCAGCTAACGATCGGGTTCGATGTCATAGCAAGCAGCCATGGAGAATCAGTGGCGTATAGGTGATCTCAGGGTTTTGCTTTGTTCGCTCGTAGTTTCAGGAGAGAGCAGCGTTGAGGAGGAATCTTTCTTGTGCCGGTGGGCGTGGAAGCAAAAGTCTTGGCAGTGGCATTGAGCGTCAATAAACCAATGACTCAGCAGTAGAATTATACCACGTGATGGACCAACCTGGCAGACAGCCCTAGCCCTAACTCAGTCCGGATTAGTCCGGGTTTGCTCATCAACCTCTCGTGTTCCCAGGGGCAGACGCGACGACAAAGACAACGACAGTTTGAACTCCCGGCTTCCAGCTCTGTGGCCTTGGACGGTGTCTTCCTGCCGTGGCCAATTCCAACACTTCCGGCGCCTGCCAGCTCGGATTTCGCCGGCAGAGCGGCTTGTTTCCGGGGAGCTGCGCTTTCTCCGCCGCCCCCTGGGTCGTAGCTTAGAGACGTCATTATCCGCGGTGTTCCACGCCCCTGAACCTTCAGACCTTCCCTCTGGTTATATTTTATAAGATTAAACGCCGCTTATCCTCCATCTGAACATCCCCTGTATCGGTCTATCGACTTTTCTCTTACATCCAACTTTCCCTTCTACATTTTCGTGCCAGAAAGCCTACTAGTCTTCTTGGTGGCTGGCGTTTGTACATCACAACCAGGATTCAGGAATATCCATATCCAAATCCCACGCCCACTGGGCTCTCCATCGATGGAAATCATTCAACCTGGGGCATCGACTGGGAGACTGGACAGCCCTCAACCGTCCTACGGTCCTACCCAGCCATTCACAAAGGGCCTCCTCAACCCTGTATGGAACAGAATAACGCACTCGTTAGATTACACCCTTCTCCGCATCATCGAGGCCCCCACCTCTCATGATTTTCCCGCCGGACACTTCGTGTGTGGAGGCTTCTTCAAAGCTTTAGGAGAGGAGGGTTTCCGTTCTGGCTACAGCCTGATGGAATGGCAGTACGACCAACGAAGACAAGCGCAGATAATCCTTCCATTCCTATATCTTGGACCGACCTCCGCAGCCCGGGATGTTGCTTTTCTTAAAAGCCACGGCATCACATATCTCCTTGGAATCAGAGGATCGCATCCTCATCACGCATACACTGTTAATGCTGATAAAGCCGCCGCCGAAGCTGGCATCACATCCGAAAATATCGTTATCGAGAATGACCAACAACTCCTCAAATCATTTCCGGAAATAATCAAACGAATCAACGACCAGATGTGCTGCTGCCCTCTCCACCACCACACAAACGAGGGGGGTGTCAAACCCGTCCCACTGAAAAAAGCCCTAATATTCTGTGAAACAGGCAACGAGCGCTCGGCAGCCGTTGTGATGGCTTATCTCATGGCAATGGTCAATTACGACGCCGTATCCTCGTATATCAATGTCCAAGGTCGGCGACTTTGCTGTTCCCTTTCCGATTCAATGAAGAACGATCTAGATACTTTTGACACTCTCCTCAAAGCGGAGCGCGATGTGTTCAAGCATCAGGGGACTACGAATGGTCCGATAACGTACAGCCCACGGAAAAGAGCCTTTAGTAACATCTCGGAGGGCAATGCGAATATACCAGACCTTGATATGCTTGACGAAGAGCGGTTCAGGGAGAGATCGGCCCCAGTGCCATTTTGCGAATCTTCTTACTCATGATGCAGATGGTGGCACATGCCCGCTAGAGGGGGGAATACTCTCGATAACTCTTGAGATCTGCTGCTTAAATATTCCCAGCAGAATCATGACACCAGCGAGCTCTGGCCTCTTAATCCCTTTGTTTACCTGTCTTTTTCCTTCCAACAGTCGTCCTTTTCTCATGCATACCTGGCGTTTTGCTAGAAGCGGCAGGCCCTACTCTTCTACTGTACAGCAATGGCTGCCCGTCAGTCTGTCTATTTTTGAATTCTTCTTCCCTTCTGCTTTAACTACGCGCCACGGCATTCAGCATTCATTTCTCATGTTCATCCTTGTTCATCCTTTCTTGTTGATATTGTTTGCGCTATGATGGGACACCAAATGGGTTTGTTGCCTCCCACTTCTTAGGAGATATGCCTAGCTTTTTTCTTATCTTCAAATGTAAACAATTATCCAACCCAACCCAGATGCCAGTGGGGCATTTATTCATTCTCCTTCTCCTTCTTTGTGTTGCATATGACCGCAGCATGGATGCCTCCATCCATCTATCCATTTACTTCAACAACGCCTTTGTGTGTTATCACAGTCATTCCCCCGCAGAGGCAAAAGCAGAGGCAAGATCCGAGATGGCAATATCCTTACCCCCTTCAGGTGCCTAGACCACATGTGCATCATTCACTGTCCCTCTCCAGTGAATGACAGACAGAAAACCTGGATGCCTTCCACATGGCATGGATGTACATACAACCATGACACCCACCCCCTTTCTATCATCATTCTCATTCACCTACCACGCGAAAAACGAAACCCGCATTTCTTCACTCTTTCTTCTTTCTTAAAAAAAGGCCTATTTACTACTGTCTTTACCATCTAGCTATCCCATTCACTCTCTCTTGAACAAAGGTTTTGTTTTGTTTTCTGTTTTCTGTTTTCTGTTGCTGGCGACCACACACATCGCGTCGCTCGTTTTTTTCCTCTTTCGGTCACTTCGACAACGCCATCCTCCCACCGCGTTGGAGATCCCCTAGCAACCACAGCACTACAACACAAGTCAAACGCGTCTATTTGAATAACCCCCCCTCCTCTACTGCCTTCCTCGTCTCCCCATCACCACGCCAACATCAAGGACAAACCTATTCCCTTACTCGACCCTACCCCTTACCCCCACTAACCACCCCATCCCCTTGAAGGCTCCCTCCCTGCCACAACACAGCATGGGAATGGATCTCAGGCGCAGACACACGATAAGACCCCCGAAACGCTACGAAGGGGAGGCTTCCATTCAACCAACCCGCCCACCACCCCCTCCTGAGCCTCGTGTCTATATGCCCCGAGGCGCAAGACCCTCCATCCGGCCTCCGTTCATCGAATATAATCCCAATTTACCTCCTGCTGCTTTTCCAACATTAGATGCCCCACAACCCAGTCAACAACATACTCGAGAGCCAAATGGAATAAGTGCAAACAACGCGTCTATCAATGGCATCGGGGGAGGTCAGGAGCAACAGGTATGGAACGGTAATACAGTCATTTTGAGTCGACAAGGACGGAATGGAGTTTCACGAAATGGACCGCAAATTGATGGAGAAGATGCTCAAATGTTGGACTGCGATGGGGATGTTGGATTTGACGATAACATGCCGCAGTATTACAAAGACGAGGCACCTCTGGGTGACGCGGATTTTGGGAAAAGCGTTGCATGGAGCCGTGACGGGTTCGATGATCCGGTTGACGTGAGCGGCGAAGGGCCTGATCTCGGAATCGAAACTTCTAGAGCTGCTGGGATTGGTGCGGTGAGTGGAATTTTCCCATCTCCTATCTCCCCCGGTGTATCGAATTGAGTGATGTATTCCAGCTAACAGACAGGGGCAACACTACAGAAGGACTTCCGGCCCATTAAATGGCGCGATATTTCCCCGGTTCTTCAGACAGAGATCTTCGAGAACCTTCGGTCGAAATATGATTATCGTCTCGCTATTGAGCTGTTGCGGCTGAAACCGGACGAACAAGCTGAGATGGTCGAGCACTCAACCACACGCCAGCAACAGATCCAGACAGAAAATGAACAGTTGAAGGAGATGCGAAGAAAGCAGCTTCGGGCCCTGCTTCGTCTTGACAATGGCAGTCTGCAGCAACACAAAGTGCCCGCTCAACTGGTATTCCGAAACATCTCTAAGCGATATCTGCGAAACACGCTCTCTCGTCCAGAAGCTGATTACTGCATGACACGAGCTGCCGACCTCCTGATTGCGCGCAAATATCTGAGCAGCATCGGGCTGGGCCCCAACCTGGCAGGCGAATGGGCAAACAACCTCGTGAAAATGAGGTGCGACAGTGCAGGGGTGGACGAGGAGTTTGAGTGGACGGGCCAGTCGCCGCTGGTGGAGGAAGGCGATGTCTCTGATGGCTATGACTATGGTGAGACGGACTATGAGAGCAGTCTTGCGTCGGAGGAAACAGCTCACGATGACAGTTCGCAGTCAGACAGCTCGCCCGGCGCAGGCCCCAGCAGACAACGAGATCGCGCTTCCGGCCGGCGGTTGAATGCTGCACAGCAGATACTCCGCCATCGGAAGGAGCTATCTTCGGGTCGCCATGGCCCGCCGATTAATAGACCTCCTTCTACGGGCTGGTCGCTTGGTCACGCTACAAAACCCGGTGCTCCTCCAACACAGTCATCGAGTCTTTCCTTTGCCTTCGTTCCCCAACCTCCTCGTCAACAATCACCAGCACCTCGTGGCGGAAGAGTGATTCGGTTGAAAGTCGGTCCCCAAGGCGCAGCTCAGATCCAAGGCCGTCCCTTGCTAGAGAAGATCGTCATCCCTCCGACTCCCGCACCACCACGACAGGATAATATCAGCCACACTGCTCCAAAAACACCCACGGAGGCAGTAGATATGGCAAATCGGGAAAGGCATGGCCACCCGCCACCTTCCACACCCCCTGGCACAGGTCGATCAAAATCAGGCAGATCGCGAGACAGTGGTCCTCTGCCACGATCTTTGGGCGGAGCATGGTGTTGGGGCACGACGATGGAAGCGGCCGAGCTTGCCTCGCGCGATGCACGGAATTTGCAAGCAAAGCTCAAGGCTGCCAGAGCGGAAATGGAGAAACAGCGTCAGGCCAGCTCCGCAGCTGCGGATCCAATGCAGGCATCCTCATCGACGGCTTTGCCTGTTCCGGGTCACAATCATGCATTCGGTCTCACCGAAGATGGGCTCTGTAAATGTCAGTTTCAGCACGCTGCACAGCCAGAACCGGCGGCGGAACAACCAGCGGAACCAGTGGGGGTGCCCGATTGGGATGGGCCGTCGACTTTGGAACATTTTATAGCCTCCAACTCTGTAGGGCTACCTGACCTACCGATAGACGAGGAAAATGGACCGGCATATTCTCCCATCACGCCAACCCGTGACGACACTCCTGCATGGTTGAAACCGCGAGGGTCAGAGGAAGATTTTAGGGAAGACTCTCCCGGAATCCCCCCTCTAGTTATCAGTCCAACGCCGACGCCCAGCGCGAATGGGCGCGAAGCTGAACACACAATAGGGGCAGCAGTTTCCAGCTCGTCGTCCAACCCACAAGTACCTGTCTCTAAACAGAATTCTGTGTCGCCTGTTGCCCCTTTGGAGGTAGTGGAAAATCATATCCAGGCTAGTTCAGACCCATCATCCAATCAGGAAACATTGCCTCCTGGAGTGGCAAAGGATGCCACAGAAAATAGCTTCCCGACCAATGTGGATGATGATATGATACTCGTGGGAGACGCGGGAGAAGCGATGGAAACGGACACAGAACACGAAGATTACAAACGGGGCTCACCTTTGCTCCCTGGCATAGCAGCGTACGCAACGGATAATCCTAACCCGCCTATCCAGGAACAGGAGATGACAGGTATGGACGAAACCACCGTAGACACGAGAACGGATACGGAAGAGGACCGCAGCAACTCGACACCATTACTTCCCGATATTTCAACCGACCCAACAGAAAGCATTGTCTCGCCTGATCCAGAGCTCGCTTCTGAACAACAAACGCTGATGCCTCCTGCTCCTATCGAATCGACGGGAAATCCCTTCTCGCCCGTTCCAGATCTGGAGATGAACGGCATAGATGAGGTCAATTCTAGGAGAAACCTAGATACCGAACAGAACAACCACAACTCCGCCTCGCCCGCACCTGCTGATCCACCAACGCCTGCCAATGTCGAGCGGGCCACAACCCCGGCGCCAAAGGCCGTTAAAAAGAACTACAAAAAGGGTGGGAGAAATAGTGCCAGAAAACCAGCCAAGAAGCATGCAAAGAAACCTGCAGAGAAACCGCCTGCCATTCCACCGGCAAGGCTAGCCAAGCCGGCAAAGCCCACAAAGAAAGCAGCAAAAAAAGAAGTGGAAAAGGCTGAGGTCCCTGCACCGAATGTGGAGTCACCACAGCCAAAGAACGGAGGGAGAAGAAAGAGTGAGAGAATTAGTGCCAGATTCCAGACGCCCACTTGATGGGAGTGCTGGTTTTGAAAGTGCAAATTGGGTTGAGATAACGAACAGTTCAGGTTGTTTGGGATTGCTGGTAGGGTATAGATTGGACATGCACTGTGATGGTTCCTTTGTTTAATTTTGCCACTTTTTTATTCTCATGACTATGCCGGAGTCGGGGGTTCTTTTCTGGAGATTCGTTTGAGCAAGGATACCCTCTGGGATGCTTGATTTGTTTAAGCCGGAGTTAGGTATTTCATTGAGCGGATAATGGGAGGTTTGTTTTGTTTTGTGAGATGGAATAGGTGATTCTTTTACCAACGGAGTTTTTTTCCATGATCGAATACCAACACAAATAGATACCCAATAATGAATGAAATGAAATGATATCCAAATCAACAATACCTCCCTATTCCTCCAGATATTCTCAACCAAGAGACGTTGATATCGTGTCTTGGCGCTTACATAAACCGCGCCCTTTTCGCGTAGTTTTTTGCCTCGCGTATTTTCTTCGCCTGAGCACGCGTAAAGTGGCTGATCACCAACCACAACAGGTTCGGGGGGTATACGCTCTTTTTATTCTCCTCCAGATTTTTACTCACTGCTAGGACGGGGGTTATTTGCTGGGAGGCTTGTTCCTGTTTTACTGTGGGTTTTGAGCAGGTGAGTGGTTTTCTCAGTTTTGTCGTTTTTCTGGCCTGGGGATTATGATGGGATTGCATGAATGGAGGAAGGGAGGGATGCTGCTGCTAGCTAGCTAGCTGGCTGGATGGATTCGTGCATTAGATGAGGAACAAGAGGAGAAGGGGGGTTACTTCGCTTGATTCCTTGTAATTGATAAATTATTGATCCTAACTCTCATCCTCTTCTCCACAGGACCTGGAATTCAAGACCCTGGCCTGGGTACATGCGAATGATCCCTGCTCTACTCCATATAGAATATCACACCCACCACACACACACACACACACAAACGGTTCCAACCAACCCTAGACCGTTCCCTTCTGCCATCCCATAGACGATGTCCTCAGACCCAGGCAGCTCTTCACGATCCTCATCTCGCACCTCCACACGGCCGTCCTCCCGTCCCACCACCGCCATGTCGGATATCTCGGAGGTGTCTAAGATGGAAATGCAGCATCAGACGCAAGACCCCGAGGCGGAACAGGCTAAGGAGGTAGTGGAGGGGGAGGCTGCGGACGAGGTGGAGGAGGAGGATGAAGAGGGAATGGATGTGAAGACGAAGGCGTTGACGAATTTGTTGAAGACTAGTTCGGTGGGTTGATTATCTAGAATGGGCATGGGGTTTGGGGAGTTAATGTTTTACTAATGATGGTGGCTTTAAATAGGTATTTGTGGCCATCATGGCGGATAAGATGAAAGACCAGCAGAAGAAACAGCAGGAGGAGGCGAGGAGGAAGCTTGCGAAACAAGCTGCGGCCGCAGCAACAGCGGATGACAATAAAACTGCTCCCCCTCCTGCTACGGCGTCGGAAAGGAGAAGTACGCGGGCAAGCGGCAAGCCAGCTCAGGCTGAACAGCCGCCCGCTACCGATTCGCAGTCGAGCAAGGGGACCAAGCTGCCTACGAGAGCTCGTCCGAAGAAACCCCCCGCTGCAAACAGTATCTCGAACTACTTCAAAAAGGCCGATGTGGAGATCAAAGAGGATAACCCTACCGTTCAAGAGGCGCTGGAACAGGCCGCTGATGAATACGAGGCAAAGCCCACGGCGCTGGGCGAGCAGGAACTAGTCGCGACGCAGCAGCCTGCGCTGGTTACGGGTGGCCAGATGAGGGAATATCAGCTCGAGGGTCTGGAATGGCTGAAATCGCTGTGGATGAATGGGCTGTGTGGAATCCTTGCGGATGAGATGGGTCTGGGCAAGACCGTTCAGGCGATTTCGTTGATTGCGTTCTTCAAGGAGCATAATGTCCCTGGGCCCTTTTTGATTTCCGCGCCGCTGAGCACGGTTAGTAACTGGGTTGATGAGTTTGCGCGCTGGACACCTGGTATCGAGACGGTGCTGTACCATGGTAGTAAAGATGAGCGGGCTCAGATTAGAGATGAGCGGATGAAGTTGCAGGATCAGAAGAAGGCGGATTTCCCGGTTGTGGTCACGTCGTATGAGATTTGTATGAACGATCGGAAGTTTTTGGCTAAGTATCAGTGGAAGTATATCATTGTGGTAAGTTTTTCGGTTCTATCTGCGATTTTAAATATGAGGAATTGTGGACGCGGGTGCTAATTACCTTAATGCAGGATGAGGGCCATCGATTGAAGAATTTGAACTGTCGACTGATCAAGGAGCTTCTCACGTACAATTCGGCAAATCGACTCTTAATCACGGGGACCCCATTGCAAAATAACATTGCAGAACTATGGTCTCTTCTCCACTTTCTTCTTCCAGAGGTGTTTAATGACGTTAACAGCTTTGAGAGCTGGTTCGATTTCTCCTCCGTCCTGGATAATAGGGGCCAGAAGTCGGTCATTGAGCGGCGCAAACGCAATCTTGTGTCCACCATGCATGCTATCTTAAAACCCTTCCTGCTACGACGGGTCAAGACAGATGTTGAATCCTCCCTACCTAAGAAACGGGAATATATTTTATACGCGCCATTGACGCCGGAGCAGAAGGATCTCTATCTTGAGATTATGAGCGGGTCGAGTAGGAAATATTTGGAAGAGAAGGCAGTTGAGAGAATCAATGCCAGAAACGGCTTTACGAGCTCGTTAAGAGCCGGGAGCCTGAAACGCAAGGCTTCGAGCAGTGGCTCTTCCACGCCAAACAAGAGCTTGAAATCTAGCCGCGACACTACCCCTGGGAGCACTCTAGGATCTGGACGGCGGCGGAGAGGTCGTCTGAGTTACAAGGATGTTAGCGATCGAGAGTTCGATGCGAAGCTTCGACGACTGGAAAGGGGGATTGAATCTGAGCCGGAAGAGTCAGAGCACAGCGAAGCCGAACTAGAAGAAATCGAACGGACCAAAACAGCGGAGCTTGCCAGTAAGTACAACCCTCCTCTGGTTGTCAAGCGTAACGGCCATCTAACCCCCTCCAGAAAAAGAAATATCCTCTAAAAAGCTTCAAAATCCCGTCATGCAAGCGCGCCTCGCCTGCAACTCCCCGCACAACTTCTACTGGCCATGGTCCTACACCGACCCCAGCACAATCGACAACACCCTCATCACCTCCTCAGGCAAAATGCTAATCCTCGACCGCCTAATCCCCCGCCTAATCAAACTAGGTCACAAAATCCTCATCTTCTCCCAATTCAAAACCCAACTAGACATCCTCCAAGACTACGCCGTGCACCTGCGCGGCTGGAACTGCTGCCGCATCGACGGCGCCGTCAGCCAATCCGACCGCCAGGCGCAAATCAGAGCGTTCAACACGGACCCGGAGTTCCGCATCTTCCTCCTCAGCACGCGCGCAGGCGGGCAGGGCATCAATCTGACAGCAGCGGATACGGTCATCCTGTTCGACTCGGACTGGAATCCGCAGCAGGATTTACAAGCGCAGGACCGCGCGCATCGCATCGGGCAGACGAGGCCCGTCATCGTCTACCGCCTCGCGACAAAGGGGACGGTGGAACAGACCTTGCTCGAAAAGGCGGACTCAAAACGGAAGTTGGAGAAGCTGGTTATTCAGAAGGGGAAGTTTAAGTCATTGCTGGACAAGACGCCCTCGACGGCGACGGCCGCGGAGGCGGAGGAGCTACGGAGGGTTCTGGGGGATTCAGGGTTCGAGGTGCTGGATGTCGGCGGTGCGGTGGGGAAGGATGAGACGATGACGACTGAGGCGCTGTTGTCGGAGCGGGATCTAGAGGTGCTGACGGATCGCAGTGCGGAGGCGTATGAGAGGGCGGAGAAGGGGGAGGAGAGGGGCGGGCATAGTTTTGCGCCCGTGGAGAAGACGGGGGAGGCGGAGGGGATAATGAAGGAGATTACGATGCGGTAGGGACTGCATTGTATGTACGTTGGTGGTTTGGATAAGGTGTGAGGTTATTGGGTTGATTTGACGGCGTATACATAATATTTTCTTGTCTTCGAGCGGGTATTTTGCTTCATTTCAGGAGTCAGGGGTTGGTTGGGTACATACATACGTATGATTGATAAGTTTAATACCAATAGGAGTTAATGTAATATATTAACCGCTCGGTCGAACTAGATATACAACTGCACCCGGAACCCTGGAGTCCGGTTTCCAGTGAGCCCAGCTCTCAGATGTAGTATTATTACATACATGATAAAAATCCAAAATCCGACGCCCCTGAGACCGAGAACCACCAATCAATCAGCCTGGAGAACCAGCCCGACGGTGCTTAAAATTACAATTAAAAACCAAAAAAAAAACTCCTTTGAACAATCAGGCCATCCATGGTGGGCATCAGGAAGAAAAAATGTAAGTAAAATCGATCTCGCTAAAAAAAACAAGCCAAAAAGAACAAAGGGGGGGGAGGGCGGGAATAATAGACTGGATCTTGCGCTTACTTGACAAGACAAAAAAAAGAAAAAGAGATAGAACATGGCATAAATATGTACTAATTACAAAGCTCCCTCGACATGGAGCTGGAGCCAGAGCTACAAAAAATCTGATCCAGTAAATTAATCAATTAATCAATAACAAATCACCTCCCCCTCTTCTCCTCTCTAATCTGCTCCTTCAAATCCGTCAACGTCTCGTTCCTCTTCGCCAAATGCGCCCTTAACCCCTCCACCTGCTCCCCAACCGTCTTTACATCCTCGCGCAGCCTCTCCAGATTCTCCCCGTCCTTCACCCGTCCCGTCCCCTCGCCCAACTCCCGCAGTTCCCGCTCTTTATATTCCAGCAACTGCAGCGCTTCTTTCTTAATAAGCGGCCAATTCGGCCCGCCGTTCGGTCGCGAACTACCGCTGTTGTTGTTACCCTCCGCAGCCGCATTCGCGGCCTCTAGCTTCTTCTCCAGCTCTCCCAGCTCCCTCCTTAGCCGGACCTTCTCCCACTCCTCGTCCTGCAGCGTACTGCTAAAATCTGTGCCTTGGGGTCTATAACTGGATTTCCCACCCACGCCCAACCGGCTCAGGTAGGCGTCTCCAAATTTCGCCTTCCGGCCCGTGCTAGTGTCGACGTCTGTATCTGCGCCCCAGCGGCGCTGGGCAGCGGCGTTGCGGACGCTGTCGAGTTGGTAGTCTATCTTGTTTGATTCGAAGGAGGAGCGGAGGGAGGCGGGGATGGTGCGGGGGATGCGGTAGCCTTCGTGGCGGTTGTTGAGGATGTGGAGGAAGGCGAGGGTCGCGTCTTTGGTTATTGTTGGTGAAGCGGAGGGGTTGACGAGGTTCCAGGCTGAGCGGACATCGGTGTCTGGGACGGAGAGGGAGTCGTAGAGGGGTTGGAGGGATTCAACTATATAGAACCGGTAGAGCGGGTTAGTTACGCCGGCCACTATGCTCGGGGGGTGGTGGGGGGGTTATGGTTGGACGTACATGTTATCTCCCCCCGATGGCTCTTATTCGCAGAATATATCTCCTCATATTTCGACTTGTCATGCGGGCTCATGTACCAATCAAATCCGTCTTTCAAGCCAGGGGTATCATCGTCCTCCTCCACCCGTTCAAACTGCGGTTGTCGACCGGATAGCGCCCGCGTAGCTTGCACCAGATGTGCCTTCGACTCCGGGATCAGCCAGTCAGGTAACGAGTGTGGTACATCGGCATATTCCTAAAGCATGCTGTCAGCCTTCCTATCCGCTGCCTATCGCGTCTGCTACCCAGCCAATGCGCCCGCCCATCCAATTCCGGCCGCCCTCTTCAAGAGGTTTGGTCATACATACCCCATTAACAAGGTCAAAGATAAGCCTCATGGCGACACAAAACTCCTCGAAGTCCAGCTCCCCATCACCATCGACATCCGCCAGATCCCAGATCTTCTCCAGCTGGTCGTCTCGTAACCGGCTGTTCCTCAGCACTGTGGCCGCCTGGGCGTTATTGAGGTGTGAGGCGCCATTAGAGAGGGAGGAAAAGATCTCCCAGTACCGCTCGACTTCCCACTGTTCTATTCGCTTTTCGGCCATGGTGTGTGAGTATGAGTGGGAGAGGTCAGGAGGCCGTGGGGAGGATTGTTGGAGGCGGTAATGAAGGAGGTTGTCTTGTCTGTCTGTCTCCGTGCCGAGCTGCGGATTAGGGCTAGGTGACGTTGGGCTACGGCGGCCGGAAAAACGATTCGCCGCATATATAGCAGGGCAGCCCCTGAATAAGGGGAGGAGTTCCTCGACGCAAATCTAAGACGGCGGTAATGAACTTGAAATGGGTTCCGATAAGAATTGAGCAGGTTTAAATATCTATGTTATACCTTGTCTCTGTAGATGTTGATAATGCTGACTCCTGAGCATGTCTGCCCACGCACCAGAATAAATATATATTTGCCAGTCCATACCCTGCAACACTTCATCCCAATTATCACACATAAACGGGAGCTAATAAATTCACGATAAGATAACATACCCCCAGTAAGATAAAGGTAATTCTAGACACCCCCCAGATCAGAATGCTGCCAACTCGAAACCCCTTTTGCATTTCAAAATAAGAAGGCATGGATTTTTGTGCTTGAAAATGAGAAGCCCACAAAGAAAATAACAGGAAATCCAAAAAGCCGTATACCAAAGGAAGAAAAAAAAAACGTACAAAGAGTTTCATCTTTTTTGAGCCTGCATGGTCTTGAATGCAGCAAACCCGAATCCCCGGTAGGAAAAGGCTACGGGCGTTTTGTATCCATGACCTTGAAAGCCGTGCCAGAGGGGAGAGTTCTTCCATGGGAGCAGAAGTAATAGGAAGTAGGAAAGAAAAAATATATCCTCTATAAAAAGCATGTACACTGCGGGACCCTGGCAAGAAACAAAATAGGAACATAGATCTCACCGCTCTATTCAATATCATGCAGGAAGATTTAGTAAATCAGAACAAGGGAAGGAAAATAATAAAGAATGATACAGAGAATCGTGAAGGTAGCTGGCCATCAGGAATAAGCTCGTGCACCATCATTCATAGATTCTCCGGCAAATCCGGGAATTAGGTCGGTGGCATGCTGACTCCACGACAGCTAGTTGAATTGGCGCAGCAGGATAATCCAAAGGCTAACAATCTGCAGATATTCAAACTATCTTAAAGATTTTTCTTTTCTTTAAGCAGATGTTTGACCTGCCCAACAGCTCGTTCAACCTCCATAGCAAGTTCAGGAGGTCCGAGGATCTTTGCCAGCTTTTTGCCGTCTGACTCTTTCAATAGGAGCCCGTCGACCGGATTTTCTCCTTGGCGGTCTGCCTCAGGCGACCCATGTTCGTCCTTTTCATCTTTTATTTCGGTAATTCTTTCGCTGTTGAGGACCGGGTTCTGCGCATAGTGCTGCTCCAAGGCGGGAAGAGAACATGGGTTTATGAGGTTATTATCCAGCAAGAAGCAGAGATGCTGGGAGCCACTCAGAGCTAAATGGGCCGTGTCAGTACGGGTTTCTACAAAATTGAGTGAATACAACCAACCTCGCCAATGCGACCAGCCGCGATATACAAAGTAGAAAAACGGGATATTAGGGATACTAGATATTTAAAAAAGAGTTAGCGGAAGTATCATGCATTGAAATGGGGCGAAATGAAGTCTGAACTGGAGTCCTCACACAGGTATGAGCGCGATAGGCGCGGTCAATGGAGCAATAATGATGCTCCACCACATCCTCCTACGATGCAGACTCTGTCTCTCCGTCGCGAGCTGCCTCAGCAATCCCAGCACCTTGCTCTCCTTGATAACATTCTTGGGGTAAACCAAGTCCACAGGCGTATGCGCCTTGAGCTCCTCCGTCTCTCTCCTCGTGCTCAATGGCGGCACACTCTTGAGGCCCCATTCCTCATACGGGATGCGCTGCAGCACGCGGTTCCCATACAGAACCAGGCTCTTCTTCCAGCCTCCGTCGGCCTCTTCCCACTTGGCCCAGGTCGCGGAGGCCTTGTCGGTGATCTTGTCGATGCGACTGAGCTGTTTGGTGGCCTGGGTTTCGACGCGTTTGCAGTAGAGGAGAGAGCGTCCCGTGGAGATGGGGACGAGGTAGAGGCGCATCGCAACGGGGCTCGGGGACAGGGACGCTGGGGAGGGACAGACTAACAGGCGGTGGGTTCAGTACGGCAGCGCGTAGGCCTTTTAAAGCTCATCTTCGAGCAGGGGCAGCTGTGGCGGGAGTGCGAGGAGAATGTTGGGCTGCTGGGGGGTCAACAACCAGATATTTTGCAGGGGCGCAGCAGACGTCATCCACCGTGAGGCTCTGGCGGGCTTGGCATCACCAACGTCGTCTCCTGCTTCCAACCGCCGACTGGACAGAGCTGCCCTCTCTGCTTCGGTCGCCACCAGCTGTACGCTTCGTTTCCTATTTTCTACCTGTCTCTTTCTTTTCCTTCGTTCATCCATTTCCCCCAGTACCTCCCTTTTTGTCCTGGGCGAGTCACCAGCGTATTTCGCCGCCGTCGTCGCG
This sequence comes from Emmonsiellopsis sp. PD_33, assembly GCA_032988165.1. Lineage (NCBI taxonomy): Eukaryota > Fungi > Ascomycota > Eurotiomycetes > Onygenales > Ajellomycetaceae > Emmonsiellopsis > Emmonsiellopsis sp. PD_33. The sequence goes on from JANTQF010000363.1 coordinate 25,193, forward strand.
GCCAAAATCATGGGCCCGCTCAGGTGGCAGCCCCATTGATTGTTTCCCCCATCACCTCAGCCACGCCTCTTGCTCAAGGAGTCTGAATACTAGGCGATGGCAATATATGGAGACTCTCTTCTGCGCCCCCAGCCCCCGGATGCCCAGAGTGGATCGCCTCGAAGACGCTCGGAATTGTCGCTGCTCGACCACCCCCTTGTTAGACGCAGATCAGGCAACTCGGCCAACTCGGTAGCGGCGTCCAGCGCGAATTGCGACGAGAAGGCTTCGATAGGTAGATGCTCGCAAGACCGCCATTCGAATCGGTCGAGAGCTCCGTCGCGAGGAGTCAGTGCACCGCCGCAATCCCGAATACACATCCCATCCGCAAGAACAGTACCCGGTAGGCTTCACTCAGCAATCCCTCGATTGATAAGGCTTGATGCTGACATTATGTCTTCAACAGCATGGGTGCGGCTGGCGGATGACATCGACGAAACTCCCCGTCCCTCGAATTTACCTCCTTCCGAACCAACCGGTGCTCGAATTGCACAGCACAACTTCGCTCCCCACGATAGACAAAGAAATTCATATACAGACCATGGCTTTCGGGATATAGGGGGCCGGGAATCTAGATGGAAGACATTTGCCAAATCTACCGCATACCCGCGCTCGCAAGATGCAGAACAAAAACTTGTCGACCACGACTGGCTCAACCAGCATCTTGGGGACTACTCGGAGCCATGGCAGGGCTATGCTGCGGCAAATGACCTTGAAAGTGGGCATGAGGACTTGGATTTCAATCAGCGGCGAAAGAGATTAATTAAAAGAATCCAAAACAAGATCCTCAGAAGCCCAATGGTCCCTCTCATCATTCGACTTACGGTTTTTATCTTCTGCGTTATCGCTCTGGCACTTGGCGGCTCTATTAATTACTACGAGAACAAATATGAACACCCACAAGGCCCATCTGCAGAAATGGCTATTGTAGTGGACGCTGTCGCACTGGCATATCTAGTATACATCACATACGACGAATATACGGGAAAACCATTGGGTCTTCGTCCACCAAAGGCTAAGATGAGGCTAATTTTCCTTGACCTTATATTTATTGTCTTTGCATCGGCCAATTTAGGCATGGCATTTGAGAGTTTGTCTGATGTGACCAGCTCATGCCAATCGGGAGAAGTCAACAAGGTTCTCGACCCGAGAAATGATACGATCTGTGACAGACAAAAGGCTCTGGCATCTGTATTGCTGATTGTGCTGATCGCGTGGCTGATGACTTTTGCGATTAGTGTTCTAAGGTACGTACATTATCTCCGTGGGTTTCTTTTGACTAGGGAAGAAATGATGCTGATGACATACACACAGACTTGTGGAGCGTGTGAGTTCGACGAAATGACCCTTCCTCTTATACCATCTTTTTTCGTCGTTTCCTTATTTTTCTATGATTTACTTTTTTGTAATACTGCTGTCTGAAAATTTTTCGATTTCCTTTTGTCATAACTGGGCGATATCACGCACACACGTGCATCTGTCAGTATCTCTCTCTCTCTCTCTCTCTGTGTGTGTTTCCTTATCTTCATTTTATATTTCCATTATTTTCATTTTCATTTTCTTATCTTTCGTTGCCGGAACTGGGATGGGCAAAAAAAAAAGTCAGCCAAGTGCGATGTAAACACGGCTTTCTATTTATTTATTCATTATTCATTTCCATCTAATTTGTCCACCACACTGTATATATATACACGCTTGCAATCACAGCGCCAAATGCATCTTCTAAACATACCTCATACAAAAATCATCCATCAAACCTCCAACACAGGCCCACAGCCCCTATAGACTGGATCCCTCCGAAACCACCCTAACCCCCTAATCACCCCCGTCTTATCCCCCTCCCCCTCCGTCCCATAACACATATCCCACCCCAACCCAGCCGGATACGCGCCCACCATCAAAAACCCGCCCTCAACATCCTCCAGCAGCCTATGCGCCACCCCCGCCGGCACAATAACCACATCCCCCTTCGAGACCGTTATCTCAACCTTTCCCGTATTCTCCTCGTGGCCGAAACAGAGCTTCGCGGCACCGGAGACGATGGCGAGGACTTCGTGGGTGGTCGAGTGGAAGTGGCTGGTGGGATACATGGTGTAGGTCCATTGGGGGGTGACGGCGCCGATGGTGGTGAGGTGGTGGGATATTTGGGAGGGGGAGGTGAAGGTGGACGGGGGGAAGGCGGAGTGGTAGATTAGGAGGGGTTTGTGGGTGATGGAGGTGTTGGGGATGCGATGGTATGGGGGGATTTGGTGGGTGGTTGTTTTGAGGGAGGAGAGGGGGGTGGGTGTTGTTGGGGTTTGGGGCATGGGGGGTGACAGGTGATGGGTGGGGGAAGGGAAAGATAGATGGTGGTTGGTGTAAGGTAGTTTCAGATTTGCTTTCACCACATGTATGTATATATAGAGAGAGATTATTTGTTATCCCCTTTCACTTCGCGGAAAATTGATGGAATTCTTTGTCTAGCCTCGACAACGTCATCCTTATCGATAAGGCCCCAAACCGCGCCAGGCCCAGAACGGCATAGCGCGGTCAGCCCCAGCAACGACTCGCCTTGAGCCTCCTCCCGCGTCTTGGGCCGGGTTCTGCCTTGCGCTGCTCGTATCTCCAACCTCAACTCATCTTTTCTTTTTTTCCTCCCTCCCAGCTTCCAGTTCTCGACTCGCATACACCCTCTATCTCCCTCCCTGCCCTAACTACCCCGTCGTCTGTTCTTCTCTGGGCCTTTCGGGCGCCCTCCTGCCGCCCACTCATTTCCCCAACCAACCTACTGGTGACAGCACATCCTCACCCAAACTACCTCTCCCCGTTCGTTCGACCCTCCCCCCAACCCAGCGAGCAGCAACCTTGCCCTTTGGTCTGCGATCGTCTCGCCCATCTGCCTCCCTCGATGAGGTTAAATCCCAAAAAACTAATCCCCGGTTACCCTCGCAGTTCACCAGCAGCAAGCAATACTCCCCACAGCAGACGTGCAGACATGCCTCCCTCCGGGATCCAGACTCCGCACAAGGATGACCTTGAGGAGACGTGAGTGTAGCCTGGTCGTGTTACTCTTTTATAAGGTGCTTGGGGGCGGATCATAGCTAATATGTCGGTTTGGGCAGATGGGCGTATCTCGAGAAGGGCGTTGACCGTGTTATGACACAGTTAGAGAGTGGTATTGATATGGTGACGGTCAGTCGTTTTCGTCTGTTGTTGAAGTGCTGCTGGGTTTAATGCTAACAGTTTGCTTAGTATATGGGAGTTTACACGTCAGTGCCTACCATCGTTGATAGCCCAGAGATATCCGACTGACTTTGTTGATAGGGCCGTTCATAATTTCTGTACCTCGCAAAAGGCGATCTCGACACCTGGAAGCCCCGCTTCCCATGGTGGTTCCCATCGGGGAGGTTAGTAGTTACTGTGCTTTTTACTGAAATGCAGTGCTGACTGATTGACCAGCCCATCTTCTCGGAGAAGAACTCTACAACCTCCTCGGCGAATACCTCTCCCGTCATCTCGACCATGTCTTCAAACTCTCCCAGGAACACACCGACGAAGCCCTCTTGACCTTTTACATTCGAGAATGGTCTCGTTACACCACCGCAGCAAAATACATCAACCACCTTTTCAAATACCTCAACCGTCACTGGGTGAAGCGGGAGGTTGACGAGGGGAAGAAGGACATATACGACGTGTATACGCTCCACTTGGTGAAGTGGAAAGAAGACTTCTTCAAGAAAGTACAGCGGAGTGTGATGGATGCAGTGCTGAAACTCATTGAGAAGCAACGCAACGGCGAGACCATCGAGCAGTCCCAGATTAAAAACATTGTCGACTCGTTCGTTTCTCTTGGTCTTGACGAGAACGATAGGTCCAAGTCTACGCTTGTCGTATACCAATTTTACTTCGAAAAGCCTTTCATCGAAGCCACGAGGGCATACTATGAGAAGGAGTCGAAGCAGTTCGTAGCTGAGAATAGCGTGGTGGAATATATGAAGAAGGCCGAGGCCCGTCTGGAAGAAGAGCGACAACGCGTCGACCTATACCTACATCCGGATATTACGGCCAATCTTACAAACACCTGCTTGGATGTCCTGGTTACGGCACACTCGTCGCTATTACGGGATGAATTTCAAGTCTTGCTGGATACAGAACGCCAAGACGATCTTGCTCGGATGTATCGACTTCTTTCTCGTATCAAAGATGGATTGGATCCGCTGCGAAACAAATTTGAAACCCATGTTCGGAAAGCTGGCCTTGCAGCCGTAGCCAAGGTGGCGGGCGAGAGTCAAAACGTTGAACCCAAGGTGTACATCGATGCTCTGCTACAAGTCCACACCAAGTATCAATCTATGGTCAACATGGCCTTTGCTGGAGAGTCGGAGTTTGTCCGGTCGTTGGATAACGCCTGTCGGGAATTTGTCAATCGCAACGCTCTCTGCACTACTAGTTCGACGAAATCACCCGAACTTCTAGCCAGATACACTGATTCGCTGCTCAAGAAGGGGATCAAGTCTCCTGAAGAGTCGGAATTGGAGGATATGCTGGTGCAGATCATGACTGTTTTCAAGTATATCGAAGACAAGGATGTCTTCCAAAAATTCTATTCTCGAATGCTGGCAAAGCGTCTTGTCCATGTTAGCTCGGTGTCGGATGACGCGGAGACCAGCATGATCAGCAAGTTGAAGGAGTCTTGTGGCTTCGAATACACTAATAAATTGCAACGGATGTTCCAGGACATTCAAATCTCCAAGGATCTCAACGCTAGTTACCGAGACTACCAGGATAAGATTCTCGACGACGAGGATAGAAAGAAGCTCATGGACCCCCACTTCCAGGTCCTTGGAACGGGTTTTTGGCCACTCACTGCCCCGACTACCCAATTCATCCCTCCCCAAGAGATCGTCAAGACAACCGAACGGTTCAAGGGTTTCTACTTTGACAAACACAGCGGGCGAAAGCTCACATGGCTATGGCAGCTCTGCAAAGGCGAAATCAGAGCAAACTACATCAAAAACACCAAGGTACCATACACCTTCCAGGTATCGACATATCAAATGGGCATTCTCCTCCTCTTCAACGAAAACGACACCCTCAGCTTCTCGGATATCGAGAAAGCCACGGCGCTGTCGCCAGAAATCCTCGAACCGAATCTTGGCATCCTCGTCAAGGCTAAAGTTGTCATTCCATCCCCTGCGGACGGCAAGCCGTGCGCGGGGACCACATACTCTTTGAATTACAACTTCAAGGCGAAGAAAATCAAGGTCAATCTTAATATTCAAGTGAAATCGGAGCAGAAAACAGAGACGGACGATACTCACAAGACTATCGATGAAGATCGAAAGTTGCTTCTTCAGGTATGTCCCCCTCTTACTACCACCCCAAGTCCATCCCCCATCCCCTCATCTTTCGATACTAACGAGATCCATCCCCATAGTCCGCCATCGTCCGCATCATGAAATCCCGCAAACAAATGAAACACGTCCAACTCGTGCAAGAAGTCATCCAGCAAGTGAAAGCCCGCTTCCCGCCTCGTGTGCCCGATATTAAGAAAAATATCGAAGCGCTGATGGAGAAGGAGTATATCGAGCGACTGGATAATGATGAGCTGGCATATATTGCTTAAGCGGTGTAATTTGCGGGTTTGTTTTGCTTCTTCGTTTCGTCCTTTTGTGTCTTGTGGATGGATAGTGGCTGGGCTGGGCTGGGCCCACTGGGCAGGCAGGCGGGCAGGCAGGCTTATGCTTTATATTTAGCTAGATGGGCGGTTGATCGGTTGGTTGGGTTTATGAGTCGAGAGGAAGAAGAGGAGGAAGCGAAGGGAAGGGAAGAAAAGTATACATATAAAACTGGTTATACAATCTCCTCATCAGACAGACACCAGACACCAGACACCGCTCTGTGTGTCGTATTTATAAGTATGGTTTGCGTGCGATTATGCTTGTTGCTTATTTATGATTATGGATGAGGTTGTGGATGTAGTTATGGGTTTGATATATTGTATGGCTGGCTGGTCTTACGTTGAGTTTTTTTTTTGTTTTTTTCGTTTTTGTATAGCTGACTTTTTGAAAAGAGTAAGTAGCTAATGGGAGAGGCGATGAGAAAGGGGGGGGGAGAGAGAGAAAAGACAGAAAAGACAGAAAAGATATAATATCCATATCTAGTAATTCACAAGCTTATTTTTTATTCTTTAGCTAGTTATACTGCTCTTTAAGTTTGTGATTAGTTGCTCCATGTTTTTATATTATACAGGCAGGGAATTTAGATACCTCACTCAGGTAGATAAGTAAGTTCATTAGTTTTTATATTCCTTTCTTTTTTATGATTAGTAACTATACATGCATACTTAAGCCTTGATATACCTATTACATTGATGAGATGGATAATGTAGATGTAGTGAGCCTATATGGTAGGTGGGTAGGTAGGTGGGTGGGTAGGTAGCCCTGGAGTAGTTGACTACATGTAGTAAGTAGTTATGTTATGGATCAAAACAAAACATTCAAATCCCATCTATCTTTTGTCTGAAAATTAGTATATTAAATATCATCGTCTGTGGTATAATGAGTAAAAGTAGGTAAGTAATATATAACACAAAACCAACAAAAAAAAAAGAAAGAAACCAAATCGTTTTAAAACTTTAACCCTCATGGGACAAGCTCGACTCGGATCGAGTTTGGAGTGGAGGAGGTAGGTATATAATATGAAAGACAAAAACCAATGCAGAGAAATATAAACCACCGCCAATCAACCGAATCAATCAATCAATCAATCAATCATAACCATGCCGAAGATATTCAAAGAGATATATGATAGATAGATAAATCGAGAGAGATATGCCGAGATGCCCGGAATCGTAAGAGAGAGACATAACATAACACGCAAAAAAAAAAAGGAGGGGGGGGCTTAATCCAATCTCATGCGATAGCAATATCGCAACCGAACGGCTCCTTCACTTCCCCGTCCCCGTCCCCGTCCCCGTCCCCGCCTTATCCAAGTCCACAACGGTAAACGGATTCTCGTCAGCATTCTCATCAAGCGTCAACGGCGAAATGGCCGGTTGGTGCTGCGGTTGATTGACCTGTAACTGATCTGCCGGGCTGATGACCGGCGAGGGGGCGTACGGCGTGGGTTCCGGTGTTTCCTGTTGCTGGTGTGCGGGTTGTTGTGTTGATGTTGGTTCAGTCGTCGTCGTCCCTATCGGCGCCGCTGTATCGCCATGGTGGATCGCCGTCTCATTATAACTCCCCCTCCTACTATCACCACCCCCACCGCCCTGAACTCCATCTGACTCCCCCCTCCTTAGCAAACTGCTCCACCGCTTCTTCCGACTAACACTCCGACTAACGGTAGAATCCTTCGATCCGCGCTCCGCCCGCCCTCTTCCCCCCTCCTCCCCAACCCCAACCCCGTCACTCCCATTCTCCCTCTCCTTCGTAGCCGACATGGGGAAGGTCTGCCTACTAACCAACCCCGTTGGCGAGCTCGTCGCACTACTACTTCCATTATTATTACTCTTCTTCTCCTGCCACTCCTTCCGTCGGTCATTCGCCCACGAGCCCCATGAACTTAGATACGCCGACGCTCGCTGGCCCGCCGCGGCAACGGTGGCCTGGGCCTGGGCCAGGTCGACGGGTGCGGGTTTGCGAGCCGCGTTGAAGGACCATGAACTTGAGCTGGGCGAGTTGCTTGAGGAGATGGAGGCGCGCGGGGAACTTATTGACGTTTCCTTGTCTATCGACGATGGTATGTCGGAGTGGTGATGATGCTGGGCCTGTTTCTCTTCATTCTTCTTCCGCTGGTTCTCGCGCATGGCCTCGATATCCGCCCAGAAACTGTTAAATGCCGAACTGACTTTCTTCTGCCCGGTGGCGAGATGCTTATTTAGCGCCTCGCGGCCCTCACGGACCCGTTCGTCTAGATGCAGCTCGGCAACTTGCTGCGCGAGCCGGCGTTGGATATCGTCGATCCCCAGCCCGCCGGCACATGGATGGCGGGGCTCGACGATTGAGAAGAGCAGGGAGTCGGATGTGAGTTTGTGGAAGAGCGCGTAGTTTGATGTCGTCCGCCAGCGTTCTAAGAACTCATTGCCGAATTCGGATGCTGGGTCACCTTCGATATCTAATCCCGGAGCGGCGGCGCCGCGGGTGGTGATTTCGTCGTGATATTTTTCGGCAGACAGCAGGGCGAGGAGGTATTCTTCAAATTGAAGGCGTATGAACTCTTCAGAGCCTAGGTAGCCGTGGGATTTGGGCTGTTCGGGATGCGCTTCGTCCCAGGTATCGTAGATTGTTTGTGTGAGGAAGTCGATCCAGCGTCTATCGGCCGTTGAGAGGGCAAGGGCAGAGCGAAGTGAGGGGGAGGAAATTGTGATGGCGTCTTCGTCGAGCTGTATTGCTTTGATTAGTCGTTACTTGTAGAATGGAGGACGAATACTTACATTGATAAGAATATCACTATATCGATCCTTCTGCTGTAAAAGGAGAGAATTGGTTGATCCAACTACGTACGACTTCGTCCCGTAATCCGCAAGTAGATCGAGGTGCTGAAGTGGCGTATAGGGGCCAAACATGCTGCCCTATAAAATAGTCAGTATCCGCACACAATCCCAGGTACAAAAGGATGAAAACAAACCTTCCCAAAAATCTGAAGCGGCAAACCCATATAGGCGAGTACTAATAAAATCTCGTTAATGAACAGAGTTTAAAAAAACATAGAACATCTGAAGTGTGCGCCTACATGAGCTCCTCTCACTGGTTTTGAGAGACGTAGGTTTCACAACAGTATTTGCATAATTATCAAAGGACGGATCGGCGCAGTCTTCGAGATGGTGGATGAGACCGGGTATCAAGGAAATTAGTGAGAATTGAATCATGCATAGGCGTTCGCAGCGGGTGCCAAAGAATAGCATCTAGTAGGTTGTAAGTGGAGATGAACGCGCCTGGGGGGAGCGGGAGATGAATTTACCTTTGGCTGTAATAGAAGACATTTAAACAAAACCAAGGTCTGGTGTTTGAATTCGTGAATCATCTCTCGTAATGAAAGGCCTGCCATAATCGTTAGTTAGTCCAAGACCGCCAAAAAAGCACCCTCACGAGTGTCCGCAAGAACTTACCAAGATATTCATCCTTCTGCCCCTCCTCGCTATTCAAACTCTCCGTAAGATTTTCTTGAAATTTCTGCATCGCACGAACAATCCATTAGCCATATATTCCCCGATTGATTCAACGGAAAACCCCAACGGTCCAATCCATACCTTCAATATATCCGTATCCGCAAAGTCCCTAACCCCCCCCCCAAACACGTCAGCAAAGATCCCCCCCAAAAAATAAACATATCCAGTGCCCTTTCATACCACCCCCCCTAAGGGCATCTCCAACTCCCACCACCAAAAGCAAAAGTAAAACATACCGCTGCCCAAACCACGCCGCCGTAACCATACTCAGCTTCTCCCTCAACTGGCCAAAATGTCTCGGCGCCTGAATCACCGCGACAACAGCCTTCTGCACCGTCGACCTCGTTACATCGGGGGATCTGTTGATTAGCGAAGAGGAATCGATCTGTCGCGTGCATGAGATGCCGAAGAGGGAGGTGGCGGGTTGTGTCGATGTTGCGGATTGTTGGAGCGTGAAGTAGGAGAAGTCCTCTGTTGCGCTGTATCGAGATGATGGGTGGTGAGCATTGGGTTAATATACAAAACAAAAAAAAAAGCCGGGGGGGGGGGGGGGGGGGGGGAGAAGGAAAAATACACACGTGCCCCCCCCCACAACACCACGAACGGAAGAAAAGACCAGTCACTCTTCACGCGAATCTCGGCGCCCCCCGCGCGGAAGAGGCGTTCGCGTTCGGGGGCCCTAAACACCGCACCCGCGGGATCCCCTAGCAA